>CM041525.1:7718407-7976917 GCA_023091065.1 Dianthus caryophyllus | reverse complement strand
TCCAACATCAATGGTGAGGATAAGGGTTGTAGTGGGAATGTCAAATCTTGCTTTTATTGATCAGACAATGATTTTCATCAAGTTTAAACCTGATAATTGAAATTTATTTCAAAACCAATTCAACCAAAACTCTAAAAGTAAATATAATGGTACTTCGTTGAAGCACGAGACTTTTCTAGAGTCTTCTAGAAGCTACTCTAATGTTCAAGACGGTCAGAGTAATCATCTAGATTGTAGCTGAAGAACGCCGTGAACAAGTGCATGACAAAATACCTGGAAACAATACTTAACGCTCTGGTGAGAGTCAGAATAACCCGTAACATACTGCTCGAAATACGTGAAGACTCAGCATGCTGCCTGTAATCGTAGCTATCTGCAGATATCCTATAAATGCAGGGAGTGGAGGAGAGCATTATAAATAGAGGCACTCCTCCCATTTGCAAGTATCCAACAAATTAACAAAACAAATCAAACTACTTTAATAATAAAACAAAACAGCTCCTAACTAATCAAACAAACTAACTTTCTACTCTACTTTCTCCCTATACACCAACAAGTATTACCCTAAATAAATGTATCGGTGACATACTTGATCAATATAAATGGCACAAGTCAAAGATGCATGTGATAAACGATGGATGAAATTGAAATCAATCGTAAACACATAAATAGGGGTGTACAAGGTCAATAATTAATCAAAGATGCTTCAATTCATGCATGCTTGGTTGGTCAGCCTCTAAATTAAATCGATCTTTAATATCACTCAGGACCAACAACATTTACGAGACTCACCCTTAATTACCCTTTTCTTTTCGTTCATGCATGCTTATTGCTATATACAGTATCACCCAACTACGTAGTAGCCTCTTTAATATCACTTCGGGACTAACATTTAAAGGTTACAGTTGTTCCACGCCAGAAAGCCTCATATCGACGAAATAAAGAGAAATAGAACACTTCATGTTCAAGCGGCTACTCTTACCTGCAGCATTGCCTAATCCGGTCTAACACCTACATGACCACTATCGAAAGATATAAATGATACTTTGCCTAACACCTGCCTAAAAACAAAAGACCGCCTATCACAAGCAGCTTACTTGCTCTTGCTCGCTTATGATATTGGTCGCATCGTATCATATTATCACGAGTTAGTACTAACTCTTTGAATACAAATTTATGAAGCTTAACGCCGCCCCAATGTGCAATTAAGCTAACTAAATTACGATATTTAGGGCCGATGAGCTTCTTAATTTAGTTAATTAAAAAACTCGCTTAATTTGGAAATTTCAAGCTTAATTGTAGTGATTAGGCAAACTAACGCTGCATATACATGCAATAATTGACCTGAGGTCTTTACGTATTCTTTAAGTGGAGAATCAATAATCAAAATCTTCTTACATCATAAACTTTGGGATTGAATTATTGGGAAGTTAATTATAATTATAAAACTCACAAGCACTTTATATTTAATTTCCCTCTCATTTAAATCTTCTTTTCCTAAACTCATCTCTTACTATGTACTATATAGTTTTACAATTAGTTGATTTATAATATAATCATACAGAGTTGACTAGATAACTGTGCATGAATTTAGCAGAAAGGCAAAATTAAAGTCCCCACACAAAAAAAGTAGAATAAAGCTAAGCCACTTACTTTAATTTGTAAATGGCAAGGTACAACTTAAAATTTAAGAATCAAGTGGTTGGTGCAAATATTATATCATTAATATATAATTATATAGTACAGTATATTTATATGAATTGAATCAAATTAGGGTATGGTTAAATTAAAAATATATGCATCGTACAGATAAATCTAATACTTTAAAACTATATATTAACTACTTGAGTAAATACTTAAGCTCTACCTTACTTAGCATGGAGTATAAGTAAGCTAGCACGCACCCTAATAAAAAAAGAATGAAAGAAAAAGAGGCGATCGATGAAGAAATCTATCATGTACGATCGCCTCAATGCTGCAGAACGTACTTTGTACCAATGTAATTTTCCAGCCAGCCTATTTACTATTAGCATCAATGAAATGCTTCAGGTATATTCTATCGGGTCACAATTTTATGTTAAAGTCAGAAAACGCTTAGCTATTTTAGACTATTCAAAATGATATGAATAGAAAAGATGATTAATGAATTTGGCAATCCATCATGATACTCGGTTATCCATACTGCTGAGCCTCCGACAAGTATAGACCCGAAATTGGGGCGGATGCTTCATTACAACTGCTAAATATTTCCCGATGCATTTTTGACTCTCTGATGTGTGGGCCAAGTAGCATGTCGTCAGCAGCTGTACTGCATGCATATAATATACATACATATAAGCATACGATGCATTTGAGCATTTAGACACTAGATCAACTCAGGTAATTATTCTTCTAAAACACTATGGTTTGAAAAGTCAAAAGAAGAGAAAGGAAAAGGGAGGCACCTTGAGGAATAGTTTTCAAGAGCTTAGAAGCCAAAAAGAAGACGAGATCTGCAAGTACATTACGATTCAAAAGCTGGTTAACAAACTATCATCACACGTACTATGCTCCTATATTCCCGCTAATCAAACTAATTAATTGACCCATTTTAAATATTGTTTGATTGAAATGATGCATGCATTATTATTCTTGTACCGCACTATTTGTTTACTAAGCACCGTCCTACTCTTACACGTATTTAATTGTTTAATTTGTATGTTAATGATGATAATAATATTAATGTGGTCAATTGGTCATACATTAGCTCTGATTAGGTGGCCATTATATTTATATTGACCAAATGATGTAGAAATATTTAGCTATTTTCTCTGAAAAAATAAACAATTTATTTTATCGGACAGCAATAAATAACGAATCATTGATTATACAAAAGAGGTATGTACTGGTGGATGATGCCTTCTCTCGCCTCTAGTGAGCCTCGCCCTCACGATACCATGTGGATGTATTACGCTTCCATCGTGAATATTAGCTCTTCATTTGTCGGTAGAACCCATTATTTAATTTAATTAATAAAGTTAGCATAAATATATATACTCGCTTTTCTCCGATTTATCTAATTTCTATAATATGATCAAAATTTCTTTCTCAAAATTCACAAACGATTAACGTCGGTTAATTTAAAGGAATAAACAATGTATAATGGCATGCTAAAGGAGGACTGGAGGAGGACGTAACATACCTGAAGTCTGTGAGCGGAGCTCTTGGGTATGAAGGACGTTAGGCAAGTTTGGACAAAGCATACGCACGTGTCGCATCGTGTATTCACTGCAACGCCACACATCACCACACACACGCTTTTAGTTTTTATTTCCTCTTCCTCTCAAACAAATTTCACTTCCCCATAAACCCTACTCAAAAATGGATTGCTCCGATGCTCTTCTGCTATAATAAAATTAATTAATTACTAATTCCTCTCGTTAGCTTTAATGGATAATTAACGCTTGCTTTTATTTTCAAGAGTGAAAAATAAAAGTGAATGCTAACAATCGATCGGCATGGGTATATAGATAAAAATGAAATGATTTGGACTATATCACTACATAGAAATGGCATCGTAGTATTGAAATTCAAGCATCACATTCTCACATATTCAATATGTAGATATTTTCTAGCTAAATCGCATTTTTGTTTTATATTTATAAAAGGGGTTGTAAATCAAAATCGATATTATCCGATGGTGTTATACCACTTGATCGTGTAATTGACCTTTTAAAATCGCTTACCAATCGCACTTCACAGTTGTGACATTAAGAAACACGTTAAAAAAATCAGACTCCCTCTCGCTTTTGAAATAATCGCTTACGCTTTAACTTTTTCATATAAAAGTTTCAAACCGGTAAACAAACGATCGGTGACAGAGTGAGTAACATAAATTAGGAGTATATGTTTTAGTTACAGCTCGTAACTAAGTTACATATCTAATCTTAACTAATTACTCCCTATCAACAACCTACATAGCACATAGTGCGTGCAGCGCTGCTTCTTTTGTTTCTGTTGACCATTCCACTTTTACTTTGAACACTAATTCATTTCACTTTTAATTTTTAACATATTATCATTTGTTGTAGAGTCAATTTCCCATTTACTTCTTCTTGAGATAAAAAAATGACTTCTAATATCTAGGGATGGAGCAAAGCAGTAAATAAAAAGAGAAAAATAAATGGACCAAAAGAGATAAATTAAATTAATATTGAAAGTACCATTTGTTATTAGTGATTAGGTGTAGGTAGTCAAACATATCTCCGGTGAACCAAGTATGTATACTCGACGACACATTCACTATCCTCCCTTGTATTCCCCGTTATCTTCCGCTGCCTTGGCGCATGTTTTTCATCAGTAGTTTTGTTAACAAAAATGACTCTAGGTAATTTGTCGCGACAGGTCATCTCAATACCGGCCTCTCTCGTGATTCCGCAGGTATGTGAAAACCTTCCCCGCTGCTATTTCTCTGCTCACATTTTCAAACCATCGTATAAGAAAGATGCAAGTCAGAAGATCACATACATTATAAGCACCTGGTCTTATACATGTGGGAGGTCCTGACGATTAAGTAATGATAATGAAATTAATAAGGAAGGAAGAGTACATGAGAAGATTTGAGAGGCAAATTAAGAGACTGGAAAATCTTTGACGAAATTTTGCGATTTAAGATAGTGAGCTAAGATCGAGAGGCATGACCACCACTTTGGCCTCAGGGTATTCCGCTAATATCCGACTTTGGTTTCCTCGCCGCTTTGTAACCTCCTCGCCGTAATTCACCACCCTTGCCCCTCTTTTCGCCAGTACCCTCGCCTTCCTCTCCTATCCCTGACGCCGCACCTAATTCAATATGAAAATAAATATTAGAAACACAAGTATTAATTACTTCATCTGTCTGAGCCTATTCATAACGCTTTCCTGGCGATTATTAATTTGGCGCTTTAGAGTGGCAACAAAATATATTCATACATACGCTGATACGCAAGTGAATTGAAGCAACTAAACCTACGGTACATAATCAATCATCATTACCCCATGATTACATTACATTTTTAGTATTAATAATCATGGCTCAATAATGAAAGAAAAAAGATGTATCACGCAACACGCAAGTGGTTTACCTTTTATTGTATGTCAATACGAAGTACCTTTGCATAATTTAATCAAAATATCTCTTCTTTCAATTTCAGATAAATTGTTAAATGATCGGCATAAATGAAAAATATCAAAGCTACTCAGATCGAGTACTCTCTCTCATTTTCTTTTTAATCTTCTCACTTTCCTTCGTGACTCCATTTTATTTAATCTTCCCTTTTCCTTTCGCCTGAAATCTTAAGGCTCCACAAGCTATGACCCCACTTTTTTTCTCAACTTCTAACCTCCACCCCCACAATCCCTCTTCTTATTTTTTTTCCACAAAAAACTTCTGGTGAAGATAAAAAAATTGAGTGAGACTATATTTACATACCAGTGATGATGGCGGTAATCGAAGAGAGATCAGAGAATGAATCGTGACATCATCGGCGGTAGACTTGGATCCAAACCTGGAAGCCCTGGGGGACTGGATCTGCTACTTGAGTGCATCGGAACATCGTCTTTGGTTTGAATTTCAAGCAGTTGATGAGTTAGCTCAAGTATGAAAAAGTAGTTGAGAAGTGTGTGGCTATTTATAGAATGCAATCATACAAAGCAGGCAAGAAGCTTTTAAGTAAAACTGTAAATGTATGTAGAAAGACAACACCCTTTTTTTACTTTACTTTCTCTTTTGTCAGAAGTTTATTTATGTCTTCTTTGCTGCAAGGGTGATATGTTATGCCGAATTTATTTTTTACTTTTTTTGCATTTACTTTTCACTGCAACTGCTGTGCTATTACATACCCATGCAAATGTATGCACTCGCAAATTTGGTAATTTTAATTTCTTGTTTTTGTTAAACAAAGGATTGATGAAAGAGAAGTAGAGTGTGTTTTTATGAAAGTTTGTTTAAGAATTGTAAAGTCATATACTCCTTATATTATAATGACTTGGAGATAGGTTTAATGACCTGAGACAGAAGGTAAACAACGATCGGCATGGGTGACATGATAAAAGATTACTCCTCCATTCCGCTTGACTTAGTTCCCATACGTCTCGACCAAAACATTAAAACACTAGAATTGGGCGAAGGGGGTTGAAAATCATGCTGTAGATAATTCCGACCATTTAAACACCTCTACTTTATCGTTAGCTACAAGCGCTGAGCGCAAGATATGAGCTGTATATTTGGCCTTTACTAATGTTATAGACTACCCTACTTTATCGTTGGGCAGCGGGCCGGGAGTTGGTATTAAGAGGTGTCAGATATCGGTCTTTTGGCTTAACAACGATAGACTATATCGTAATCTCCACGAAAATCGACATGACTGGTAATCAACACGTGATAATCAAAATTCGAATTATAAGTGATTTTATTTTTTATTTAAAGGGTGTGGGTCCAGTTAATATTAATATTAGGGAATCAAAATGCCAGTGAGACAAGGATTACAGTCTTCTGTCTATTCATTCATCAACTTCCTTTTTATATATTGCCTCATTTAACTTTCTAATCTTTTTTTTTTTTCTTTTTAATCTCATGCTAATTAATTACTAATACTACAAGGATGGACCACTTTTATCAATACTCATTAACTATCCAAAATCCAACCAAAGAATCTGGCATTTCTCCATACTCCCAATATTTGACGTAACGAATTTGTCAACCGCGGTTTAGGTCTTGTTCTTATATGAACTACGGAGTATTAGAATTATACTCAATTGAATGAAATTAAATTGAACTGAACGAACTGAATTGAAACTGAGTTGAAGTTAAGTCCAAAAAACATTATGACCTTATTATTTTATGTATTACTAGTTTACTACAATTATAAAAAAAAAAAAAAAAAAATACTTGAAAAAATATAAAAATAATGACACTTTCTAAATTAGAGTAAAGGGATATTAATTAATTAAGTTGAATAATCTAGTTGTTCAACTACTAACCTCAAAGATTCTAACTTTAGATGAGCACACTTTAGCTTGTTCCATGCAGGCTTCTCACTTGCTATGAATCTTATCTGCTTTATTAGCTTCTTTTCCGACGTCTATCCACTTTTTACATTGTTCAATTTCTACTCCGTCAGATAAAGATAATAGTAATTTAATGACGATTCGCAATTAAATTATTATTGATTTACATACGGGTTACATTATATAATTATAGAATGCTCCTTGGAGATCACTCCAAAAATATCTTCCTAAAATATACTTAGAGTATATTACTTATATTCAGAATATAATCTTCTAAATATAATTATTCTCCTAATATTTCATCCTAATATAATATTATCTAATTAGTAATTTTTCACAGGAGTACAAAACTCACATCAAATCAATGCTGAGGTTAGAAATACAAAAATTCACTTAAAAGAGTATAAAAATATAAAACAAATCTACAAAATCGCTTACTATAGAGTGGCATTTGCAGACTAAAAATGTTTCGACATCAAATGACAAAGCTTAATCATACCATTATCCAAGTACAAAAACTATATAATCGGGAAAAGATAAATGTAGCTTTGATTTTTACAATAACTCGCTTCAGTAAGCGCATTTAATTACAATGAACCCTAATTTATGATTCCATAAAAGCTTACATTTTGCAATATTCATATATAATGTCATATAAGGATAGTTAGTTGGGTGAAGTAGAACAAGCAGTATGGCGGTCTTTTTAGTGTAACATCATCTATCCCAAACATTTAAGTAATTACTTAGAGAAGACGAATCAATTAGATGAAGCAAACTAATACAACAACCACAATATCTTTAAACTAACTCCCCATTATTTCTTTTTGATAACTTTCTATTTTTGTTTCGCTTTTAATACTCCATCCTGCTTTACATGATTTTGCTTATATTTACTTTATAACACATTACTTATCTACAAGGTGAAGTATAAAGGAATATAAAAACTATAAAAATAATACTATAAAGACAAAGTTTCTAAGAAATAAAACAACGCCGACCTATGAAGTAGCTGTATCTCAGATTCCACTCTCTACCATGTATTATTTACGAAAGGTGAAACAGAAACAAATTCGCACTGCAGACACCCATTAACGAACGAAAATGTGAAACAAAACGACTGACGGCTGAATGAGTACGCTTTCATTTTTTATATCTCTCACCTTTAATTTTGAAGTTCAGGGCTTCTCTAGCGATATGGAGTATAATAGTTATGACCCACCTACGCACTTTCTTGATTAGTTTCTTATTTTATTTTTACAAAATTGGGTCTTTTTTATGTCCTCAAATCATAAAAATGTGTTAAACTCCATCTATTGAAGTGCAATTTGTAAGATAATTTATTCCTTAATAACTTTTGATAAATTTGTTGATGGCCAAACATTGCTTAGACGATGTTTCTGAGTTATTGCTAAGTATACGGTTGATATGTGGCTCAACAATGATTAAAGTCGTTGGGTTGTTTGTCTCTTTGTAGCTTATTCCACAAATTGTATTAAGTAATAGAATATGTTGGATTATAATTTCTACGTGAATTCTCCAATCGACTCTCAAATTTAAGATTTTAATTTGGAAATGTACTTACTAACATAATACTTTGAAGTGATGATATTAGAATCTTGAAACAACTAACAGTACAATATCTCCTCGGTCTTAATAAAAAATGTAATGTTCACAATAATGAGGAAGTTGTATAAAAGACAAACATAGATAACTTGTGTAAATTAAACATTTAATTTGTGAAATTAATTAAAAATATCCTCATCAAATATGATTTTTACTCAGTAAAATGATTAAGTGATTCAGATCAAATGGAGGGAGAAGACTTGGAGTAATAATTGTGATTAAGAAATTAATAAACGGAACTTCACTAATTAAGCGACTGTTTTTTCCAAATTTTAATTACACTTCTTATAAAGCTCACCTGGCCTCTATAAGCTCACCAAATTTCACCAAATTTCTTACTCTAAAAGCTCAGCTCAACTCTTATGTTTTCAGCCTCCGATATCAAAAGACAAATCGATTACCACACATAAAAATAAGCTCAGCCTTCTTATAAAAGCTTCAACTCGTGCTCTATGTTTCGCCTTTATGTTCTTAAAAAAACAGTGGCATTCTCAAGTGCGATTAAATGAATAATCAAAACCAAAAAATAATTGAAGCTAATTCAATTCAATTTAAAGGCATGCAGAGATTTGAGTACTTGAGTTACAACGCAAAAGCCACATTATGCAAATCCTGGATTTTGAAACTAAAACTTAATTAGTTGCAACTAACAATAAGTTCATCGTTCATATCATTGCGATGCATGCAGTGAGCATTGACATTCTTAAATACAGCTACATAAATGCGAATATCACCTAAATAAATTAATTAAATAATGCAGTGAATAGTTTAGGTTAATAAATGATATATATGCGACTAGTATTGCCAGCACTTTTAGTAATAAATGTTATACTTCTTCCATTCTAACGGTAATCGTTTATACTTCAATTTTGTTGGCTAGTAAAAATTTGAGTATGAGTTGTAAAAAAAGTTATAGTTATACCGATGCAGTAGAGAATATGTACAATGAAAATGAAAATAATCTCTTTTGATTGGCTCTCTTTTATATTAACAAGAATTGATACTCAGATATATCATGTAGTACTTCAATTCCTCCATTTCCAATAGTTTATACCTTTACCTTTGGACACTATTCTTAAATAAGAAAATTTTCTGATATAACTTCTAACATACCTGAGAATCAAAAATAAAAATAAATAATAACTTGTACTCGACGCACGCGTAGCTTAGTAGCTTATGCATAAGAACTATTAAATGAAAGAAGTAATTCTGTGATATATATAAGAGAGAAGGTGCACATACGTAGTAGTATTGATAAGCTTCATACTAAGACACCGACAACGAGAGGTGCTGCCTCATCTCGACGCATTTCTATAAAGTAGATTCCAAGTTTCCTTTAGACGCTGGGCGAAACTGTTGAAAACGCTGACGCATATGTGGAGCTCTTTCCACATTAGCTAACCAAATATTGATAAATCAATATACTTCGAGATGCAAGGTTAGAATCTATTAGAACGGGCTCTCACAACCCGAAATAAGAAAGAAATGGAAATTTTTACAAGTTCAAAAGATTCACATTTTCCAAAACCAATTAAAGAACGAGAGTGACCTTAGACTTTAGGAGGCTATGACTTTATAAAGACATAACACTGCTTTCCACAATCGACGCGATTCTCGATACATGAAATAAGGTTATATTCCAACAAAGATGACATATGACAATCTAAAGGAGAAAACTCAATCTTATCGTATAGTATACGATTTCATGCAACAATGAGTCACGAAAGAAAAAGAAATGCATACATCAAGTAGCAGATTCTATAATGTAGTAAATGAAATGAAATGAAATGAGGATATTCGTATACGTAGCAATGTAATTAGTGGGGATCAAAAGTCAAAAATGGTGCCAGAATCCATAAAGCTATTATAAAATCTAATCTATGAATGCCTGAATCCATAAAGTTTAAACTACAAGAGAGTAGGGTGAGTAATAAAGAAAGGAGCAGTTGTGTGTAAATGCCTTGATTTTCTTTCTCTTTTTGTTGAATCTTCATCTTTCAAAGCATCAAGCACCCACTTTCATTTTGTCTCGGCTTCCTCCCTACGCGTCATACATATATGCCCATGTTCTAATTATATATAAGCTCGTCTAATTGTGAACTTAATTTAAAACTTGTTTAGTCAACTCGATTCTTATAAGCTTCAATTCATCTCTTATGAATGAGCCTCTCTGGTTTCAACGAAAGATAAATTTATAAATATAAAACTCATTTCCTCTCAATTAATTCAACTCGACTCTTAAGTTTAGATTCACTCCAACGAGTTCAACACATGTCACTTTAGTTCTAATACCTATTCTTTTCAAATTTTTAATATTTAAATTCAATCTTATAAGTCACCTGACACCCTATAAGCTTCACTCTACAGCCTGGGCTTATATAGCCCACTGTTTTAATTAACAACGACTTCACCCTATAAATTTAAATTTATGTTCAGCTTTTATAAGTTACCAACTCCTATAAATTCAACTCCAAAAAGACAAAAGAACAAGATCTAAGTAGAATAATGAGAGATAAATCAAAATATACATAAGATTTAGATTTGTTAAGTGAAAGTATCTTTGCCCATGTCATATAATCACACCATATATTCACCCAACTCCACATAATATATTATAATACTACCCATTGGCTGATCTCAAATCTTTTCAACTTTTTGGTTAAGATGTTGACATGCATAAACTTTCATTTCATTTTATACACAAACTGACTCCACTAAGTTTGAGAGACCAATTAATGGTACTCTTATGTATGTGGTGTATTGTGTAATGTTTTATTATGAGGGTTCAATATATGCTTCACTAATATCACCACATACATCACCTTCTAGTTTAGTGCTCCACTTTCACCACCTTATTTTTATTGGAGTATTACTCCCACTTTGCCTTGAATAATAATCAAAGTAAAGCATCTACGATTCAAAGAATATACTCTTTCTCACTTTTATATACTTCATCCTTTAACAACATTTATAATAATAATGTTTATTATGGAATCTGCTTGTTATATTTAAATTCATGTAGTAGGAACGCTGGATAATACCTCCATTCATATGTTAAACTGACGCCGAGGCCCACACCTGCTTTTATATTCAAACAAACAGCTTTGAGTTCGTGACATTTTGTAGGTCTCGAGAAATTAAGTCTGAATAGTAACGGGCATGATGCTTGATATGAATAATATTAATGTCCCAAAAGACAAGAAATATTTACTCCTCCGTTGGAATGCTTACGCTTTGACTTTTTCATGAGTGAAAAAGTCAAATCAGAAACAAACGATCGGCATGTATGAGTGATTTTGATTTAATCAACTTAGGTATTTATCGGTGAGTAATTAGCTACTTCTACTTATCCAAACAATAATGTTCAGTTTGTAATATGTGCTCCTTCGCATGAAGCATCCTTATTCCAAATCACCAATTAGTTGTACAATACTCACAACAATGGCATGACATCATCGCTCTAGCTCTGCCTGACATCTATGGACCAAGACACGGGCTCTGAATCTTGCTGATCACTAACAGTCGAAGCCCGTTTTCAGGCCATCCAAACTCTTCCAACAATGATAATACAACGCCGCTTGTCCACCCAAATCCAGTCTGCACGCTTATGGCGCAAGTGCACGTTAGGTTTACAAGAAAGACCTACATGCTTCAAGTCGTGACTTATACATGGAGTAATTGAATTGGATAGAATACCTGGGGTATATATTCACCGCCACTTCCATATGCACCACACTTCTGCACATCGCATTTCTCGTGCATTTCGCCAGTTTTCTTGAAAGAAGCATAGTTAGTCCTGATCCACCTGACTGCTAGATCTTCAGCCATCAACCAAGCATCTTCGATCCAGACTTTAAGTAGCCCTTCTATGATAAGATGTTGCATTGGCGCCCAACCATTCGGAAAATCCCTGTTTATGTCACGCTTCTTGATTTAGAATTACGCCAAAAATAAGTGTACACTAATGTTGTCCGAGGAAATGGATGAGTATAAGGATAAAGGTGATTTACCATTGTTGTCCAGAATTTGTCAGGAGAAGTAGCGATACCAGCTGCGTGGAACCAAGCCTGGATGCCTTTAGGCTTTTCATGACCTTCTCTGCCATGTCGACTACAAAACAGAATGCACTGTCATTATGTAATTTTGGCATTGCTTTTCTTCATATGATCGCACAAATGAACACCAAACAGAGGTGAATCGCCATAATTGCTAAAATATAAAGACTTACATTACACTGTAGCTTCATATAGGACGGACAGGCAAAATTAGTGCAAGTCTTCTAGATGTACATGTACATGTAATATACATATATGCCATTTATATATAGCATACATATGGCAACCTAAATCACCTTCTACGTGACGGTTCATATGTCACTGTGGCAATTTCACATTCTCATACCGCACTCAAACACAGTTGGCTTTAACTTCTGACAACTATAGTTTTATTTTGGAATTTCATATAGATTCAGTAGTGGCTTCTAAAAAAGCCAAGTGAACATATTCACGTGATTTTACAATTAGCCACTTAGCTGCATTTATTCCTTCAATGTCACTCCAATAACCTCACCCAGAGGGCTAATTGAGTGTCATCGATGGCGAGTAGCCACTATAATGCTTAATGTGATCTTAAGGCTCACACGTTCTGTTAAAAAGATAAATGAAAAGGTTGGGAAAGCTAGAAGTACTCTCCCATGAGACTCTTCGCCTGGGCCCAGCCACTGATTCGGCCTCAGCTTTAGTCTAGTTCACCTCATTGCACTTCGCTTCGATTCTGATTTCGCTCTGGCCTGGGCCAAATTTAAAGTCCAAAGAACAGTGTCCAAAGTTGTCATATGAAAATGTTTGAACTAAGTATGTATTGTTAAAGCCAATTTACAAATGAATGGCAAATGTTTGAAAAAAGCTAAATGTAATTGTAGTATATATTGTGAGAGCCTTAATTTGGCTAGTCAGCTAGCTATAATATATATTGAAAGTATGTATGCATAATTAGATGATTTGTACTTTAAAACAACGAAAACACCTAGACAACAAATGCAGCTACGGATCTCTATACTATCAAACAAGTCAGGCGACATTTGCAATTTCTAAAAGAACTAGAATAAGCTAATATTGAAGAAGCTGAGGTGAAACCTGAATCAAAGGGTTTAATCCATAAAGGAATGAAATTTGAAGCAAACACGCTCTGGTTCTGGTGCCATGTTTCCGTTGTTTGATTTCCTGTGATTTCAAAAAAAAAAAAAAATGTCTACAACTTAAGAACTTGTCAACAGTCATATGAATCATATAACATTTGCAAGTACGACCACCTTGCATGCTGCGCTGTTGTTGTCCCAGCAGTCAAGCCATTGGCTCAAATCATTCCAAAATATAGAGCTTCAACGCTTTCTCTCTTGATCGAGAAGCATCTGTGAACTTTTTAGCAATATCAGTTGCTCCAGCAACTTTTGCAAGGAAGGTAATATCAAGCTCCCATCTAATGCAAACAACCAGATAGCAAATTTAATTTATCACATGAAAGGTGCCAGTTTTTTTTTTTTTTTTTTTTTTAAATATTAAAGTTAATTTCAAAAACATACCTTTAGTATGTACGTATTCAAATCCCAACGCATTATGTTTGTAGTAGGCAAAGTTGTAAGACCAGTATGCTTTCTGCAATACAATACACATAATATGTATATAAGCCAATCATATAATTAAAATTAAGCCCTAACATTGAGGATTTGAGGTACGGGAAACGAAGGAATCCGTGACACAGTAACATATTAGATTCAAACATTTGCTAGGACGTGTAGTTCATCCTTAAACTTGGCCGAGATGATGTATTACTCTCATCCATCTTGTGCTAAAATCCCATCCAGATTCAGCAGTTGAGGCCACCTCTCGGTAGAGCATCTCTTTGTCAGCCCTCACAGACAATTTGGAAGCGGTCTCCTTGTCCTGCCAAAAGAGAACAGTTTTCAAAATTGAGACTATAACGTATGTTTGCATTGTGGAAGTCTCAGACTTCTAAGTCTTTGATGTCAATATGGAATGTGAACATACAGTAGTGTACGATTCTGGTCTTGGCTTATTCCACATAGCGTAGTATCGACTTAAATTGTGGATACCTCCTTTACTATCATAAAGTGTCACCTTATGTATTCCTGAAATAGACCGTGTAAATTTCTAGGTACAAAATAATAAGGGACCGAAAGAGCGTAAACAGGCAAGTTAGGAGCACCTGAATTCCAAAACTCGTGTTCCTTGATCAGCACTGGAAGAGACTTCTTCACCAGACTCATGTCACCTGTTCTTTTGTAAATCTCATAAACCATTGAACTCAACAGTGGAGGTTGACTGCAAAGATAAAGAACGAGACAACTCAGATACTGAAAATTAAAAAAAAAAAAAAAAAGGTTGCAGTTCTCAGAAATCGCAGCAACTGATTGTCAGTTCCAGTGCGACTTCAGCCACTAACAGGGCAACAAGTGTAAGCATTAAACTACTTGATATGTGCCCATATTTCGTGTGTCGGACTTGAGAATTCGCTTTGTCTGTTGGCCAGTACACCATTTTGGTTTAGGCTGAAATGTAATTTTTTCATTAGGATAGGTTTTGTACAGCACTCAAACATGTAATGAAGTCCAAAACTTGCATCTGACTTTAAGGAACATAGTACATTAATGTGCTACTTAAAGTTTTATTTGATTTTCCCAACCATTCAAACAAATGGCTGATACCAAACTCTTTGCAGAACTAGGAGCTGTGTATACTTTAACAGCTCGACTCTCAACGTAGGCGGATGGTCTAGTAACAAAGCATTATAATGGTGATTTGCCAAGTGTTATGGTTGATAAATGAGCAAATGCATATTCTTCAGCCTTTCACTAAATACAAAACATGCATTACCCAAAGCACAAAGGTAAGGGAAACATCCGCCATTTCTCACAGCAAACTTCACTGCTATACAGAACGAATCTTCAGACATAATTACGGAACGGCATATCAAAGCTAGATATATCAGCATTACTCTTCGATTTGTGTAATAGGATCTGGCACCATTAAGAACAAAGCCGCATTTCTCAACAAAATAGATGAGGTTAGTTACTATGGCTTTTGCAGTCTCGCATTTTACTGGCCAGTAAACCCCTACACAGATACGTGAATACAATTAAACACTGTACCACAAAATTAAATACTTGTTACACGATGAAACATAGTTCTAGGCTAGTCCAGCAATGCTTCGGGCAAATTTAAGGAGGTCAATTGGGTTTACAGAAATATACAATTGGAGCATGTAAACTTGTTTCTTTGTCTTCTAGGCTACACTCTTTGGAAGAATAACAATTAGAGCAAAATTCAATTACTATAATAAGACGCTCTTCCTAGTGTCTCGCTCAGTAGGACTCCCAAAGCCACAAGGCCCTAACGGTCGCAGAGAATTAAAAACATTTAATTTTTTTCTTCTAATTCAGCACACCTATATTGTTAAGATAGCAAATCGGTCAAATTGATACTAAGTGACATGGACATTTTTTCGGTATCACATCTTGATTGTGATGCATCTCTTAAACAAATGTAAGGGAATAGGTGAAGAGCGTGGTGTGGCTTAATTCAAAGTCTGAGCACCAAATAAACAATTCAAAGGTCAACAACAGCTTAGCAAACAATTAGGTATATATTCAACTACTCAATTAGAAGGTGCTTACATAAACATAAACTACACCAAATGAAGACTTGCATTTCACTGAAAACAGCACAACAATAAAGTAGATAAAAATGCCACGGGTTACGTAAGCACCGGAAATGGAACGAGTCACATGATTTGAATATTAGAAGCAAAACAACCGAGTCATACGTAGGATTAAAATAATAGTCAATAGATTATCATGCATGGTAATGGAGATGTTTTATCACTTAAAATACAATGTGTTTCAGAAATTTTCAGAAAACATCAGACTTCAGATTGAAGACTTAAGATTTCAGACAACTTAAGACGAAAAAATGGTAATCTAACTAATCCCTAAACCAAAAAAAATTGTGATAACTACGCGATGAAATGCTACCTGATGACCCAATAAGAATCCCAGTAGTAGACCTCAAGGAAACGAGAGCCAGGAACGACACAAGGCTGCGGCAGAGGAAGCAGGGTATGCAATTCAGGCTGTTGTTTAACTTGTTCAGACACTTCTCTACTCAAATTCTTCCACAAGGCATGCACTTCCAAAGCCCATTTTCTAACCTCTTTGTTTTTCACTTTCGGCAGGAATCCATGTGGTTCCTCCACATAATCAACAGGCTTAACATGCACCAGATCACTCCCCGCGTCGTTAAAGTACTCCTTCACAAACTTACCAAACTCCTCGCTCGACACGTTCCCATTTAGCTACTCCCTGTCAGTTTCGCAAACGCTTTCTGCGTGACTGACAGGTTGGATTTCAGTGAGAAATCAATGTACTGTTTTGGATCAAAATTGTTGGGTCCATAAGTATTAAGGGCAGTTTCTTGAATTTTCTCTAGAAACGATATCAAAGGCGTTACAGTCACGACAAATTCACCCGATTCACTCGCGCCACTGCTGCAACCAGCATCTGCTGCTAAAGAATTTGACATCACTGATAAACCTATGAATTGCAAATATATTGACAAAATCAAAACTTTATCACATGAATATGATGATTTCCCCATTTTTGGTAGGAAAACAATGATAATGAATTTCTGAAATCAATATGACAAATGGAATTTGAAATACTAGTACTAATATAAGACATCATTTTCAACAACTAAATTAAAAGGCGGCGACTTTAAAAGCAAAGTCAACAAAAATGGTAAACAAATTAATTATGAAACATCATATACCAAACAAAACAAAATATGTGGATTACTTTTAAAGTTCTAAGTGGGTTTGAATCATCGCATTAAAGGTAAGTCAAAATTAGGGTTTGATTTTTATTTATTTCTGGTAGGGACATGACATTGAATGTAAGCCATTCAAAATACAATCGACCCAAAAAAGCTGTGAAATTGAGGAAAATTTTCATATGGGTTATGATGAACACAATGCACTCATATATTATTAATTGAAGAAATATTGATTCTTTTTGTACAAAATAAGTATAGTATTAGTGCTAATTTATTCGTAATAGATTTGATTTGAATTTGATTTGGGGCATATAATCTTTATTTAGTGCCTTTAATTAGTGACAAATATAATGGAATAAAAGTACAAATGTAGCTTTGATTGCACGCTCTAATTATACTCTCTTGTACTCAATTGTTACCAATTTTTTCTTTGCGTAAAACAAAAGGCGATCTCATCGCTTATCCGATCATTACGTAATATTTGTGTCATGCATAAATACGATAAAGAAATGAATAAACCAGATAGAAGAAAATATACAGAAATTGTAATACTTTTGACCAATTTGGTTTCTAACAAATTGACACCTATAACTTTTGCGATGTAATGCCAATGTGCCATCATTAATGACTCCACAATAAGTTGTTCCGAGCCGAGCGCATTTCTCAAAGACGCTTAATTAGGCAGATATTTGACCGGCAAATTTAGGTGTTACGAGTACTTGATCAAATTTGTTATAGATAAATCATCGCAAGAGATACGGTAATACCCTTTCGCCTTATAAATGAATACTTCTAGCTTATTCATCAGCTTCTATTTTTAATCTCCTTTACTCCATATATTTATGCTCTTTAAAATTAGTTTTATACTAAAATTTAAGTTGAATAGTGACTTCACTCGCTTGAATCATAGTCTTTGCATTATTCTTTATTCTTTTCTCTTTTTTCCAACTGAAAATGAAGTGTTTCAACGTTTACGTGTACGATATTAACCTTCCTAAAGACTCCCCGACATAATCTCATACCTTGCCTTCCAAGTAAATTAGATTGTGTGAATATTGTAGAATTAGGAAAACTAGATTTCTTTCCTTATCGCTTTTGGTAAATAATCTTAGCCTACCTTAACCTCAGAATTAAGATAAATATGTATTCATCGATATCAAAGTAAATACGTAAAACAATTCAACCAACTGTTATATTTCTTATATGGTATCCAAAAGGCTATCGATCCAACCCTTATCTTCGACTAAGAACCGGTGTTTAAGCACACAAATTTCACCTCTTCTTTCTACCGCCACCATGTCTCCACAACCCGAGATTCTTATCTCCATCGCTGATACTGATGCAACAAATCCTCAATTTGGGACATCAGATCAAACTCACCTCGCAAAACTTTATCAAGTGCTGAACTTTCAGATGACCAAAATCTTCTTTGGTCTAAGCCTCCTGGCTACCTTGATGGGTCTACTCCATCACCTTCTAAAACCATTGTCAAGGATGACAAAACCGAGGCCCTAATCCGCCTATGAGAATTGGTTAAAGCAAGACTCGATGATTCTTGGCCGCTCTTATGAGCACTCTCTCATGACCAACACTACCTTCTTGTTCGTTGTTCCACCGCCAAAGAAGCATGGGATACACTCTCCCACACCTATGCGAATCCCTCGCGACCACATATTTTAGCTCAAAGAAACTTTCGATTCTGGTTGTCAAGCTTGCCGACCAATCGATTACTTCTTATATGCACCAAATTAAATCGTGTGTTGATCAACTTGCCCTTATGGGCAAAATTCTTGACCCTGAAGATGTCATATCTAAAATTCTTAAAGGTCTCGACTACGAGCTCTACAAACTCGCTTATTGACACCGCTCAAGGCCGCGACACCACTATTTCCTTTGACGCTCTCCATGAGAAGCTCCTAAACCATGAATTGTTGCTTCGACAACAACCACAACCTTCCTCGTTTGTGCCCTCGGCCAACCCAGCTTTTCGAGGCCCATCTATCAAATTCGAGCCGCCTAAACCGCAAGAAGACTAATTCCTACTGGCAAGAAGAATCGTGGCTCCAAACCAAAGAAAGAATCAAGACCGCATTCTTCTTCAAACCGTGGCCAAAACAACTCCCAACCCTTTCGGGGTAGATGCCAATGGTGCCGCAAAACGGGTCATGTCATTGCTACTTGCTTCGCTTTTCGGAAAATCTGTCCCGATCTTGAGTTTCCAATCCGTACTTACAAAATATTACCACATAAATAAAGATACAGCAAATAGCACTACATAAACAAAGATCCAATGCTTTAAGGTGTGTTGGTGACGCATTACATGATTGGGCCCGAGCTTCATTGTCCAATTTAAAGACATAGCAATAAACTCTTGTAGGCCACCGCATCACTTGAACTATCGTCGACAAAAACAGTTCGCACTTACGCCACGGGCGCGAGAAAGAAAGGAGGAAAGAATCAATATGTTTGCCTCCGCACCTACAACTCAGCGATCGAGCTCCTAGACAAAGAAGCACGGCCAAAAAGCTGCTCCGTGAGCAAACAAAAGAGAACAAATCAAGCCGCACAACTAATCCTCTGACCACAAGTTGTCATGCTTGATTGCTTCGGTGTATCCAACACAAACCACACACATAGAAACTAAGACTAACATAGAGAATTAGTGACAAATACGGAGTATAATGGAATAAAAGTACAAATATAATCTTTATTTAGTGCCTTTAATTAGTGACAAATATAATGGAATAAAAGTACAAATGTAGCTTTGATTGCACGCTCTAATTATACTCTCTTGTACTCAATTGTTACTATTTTTCTTTTATGTGAAAAACAAAAGGCGTATCTTATCGTTTATTCGATCACTCCTAAATATTTGTGTTATGTAGAAATGATAAGTATACAGAGTAGTAATACTTGGGACCAATTGGTTTCTAAATGACTGATACCAATTACTTTGCGATGTAATGCCAATATGCCATCATCAATGACCCACAATGAGTTGTCCGAGTTGAGTTTACATTTCAGGAAGCTAATCAGGCAGACATCTGACTGGCAAATTTATGTGTTACGGCTTACGAGTATTTGATCAAATTTATTACGGATAAATCATCGAAAGAGTTACGATAATACCTTTCTAGAAGATTGCCTACACTTCTTGGGGTCTCTATCCTCCATCTTATACCCGAATACTCTCTAGACTCTAGCTATTCACTACCGCTCTATTTTTTAATATCCTATTACTACTTCATATATTTATGCTCTTTAAAGTAAATTTTTATAATTCGCACTAAAATTTAAGTTGAATAATGACTTCACTCGCTTGAATCATAGTCTTCAGATTATTCTTTATTCTTTTTTTTCCAACTAAAATGGAATGTTTCACCGCTTACGGCACGACACTCCAACTGCATTTACAAAAATATTACCACATAAATAAATATACGGAAAATAGCGCTACATAAACAACATCGGCCATTAAAGGTGTGTTGGTGACGTACAGCGGATTGGGTCTGAGCTTCATTATCCAATTCAAAGACATAACGGTAAACTCTTGTAGGCCAATCGTGATCATTTGAACTATCAAGCGACAAAACAACATGCACTTGCGCCTAAGAAGGTGTAGAAAGAAAAGAGGGAAAACAAGTTGAATAGGTTTGCCTCCAAATGAGAAATACCTCCTACGACTTGGTGATCAAGCTCCTGACAAGAAGCACGGCCAAAGGCGATCCGTGAATGTACAAGAGAGAACAAATCAAGCCGCCAACTAATCCTTTGACCACAAGTAGCCATGCTTGATTGCTTCTGTATCGAACACAAATCGGACACATAGAAACTAAGACATGACACTCTCACTTGTCTTTGCATTATTCATTACATACTTATACTAAATATTTCGAGATTCACATAATTGTGAATATAATTGTAATTATAACGAGTAACTCCTAGACCTAGTGCTACCCCAACATATATGTTAATGTAATCTCACAATTCCTCCCTAAATGGTATGGAGTTTGAAATTGGTCAATAGATGAGATACTGATACACGGCTTTGAGTTACCCTCGTCCAATACTCCAATGGGACACCATTGTTACAAAAGCAAAAAAATAAAAATAGGTACACTCCATCAAAGAAAATTGAGTGTACGAGACGAGAGAGAGGTAACAAGAATAAGTGAACAAAGATCAAAAATATCTTAATCTAGCCACAAACGAAAGATCACTACGAAAGCAGGTCACATACTCATTGGCCATTGTATTGGCCTTGTGTCTCTAATTGTACGGAAAAACATGGTGTAAGATCGAATCAATGAGCGAATCCAATAAAAATAGTGTGATAAGAGGTTATAGAGCAGTGAGTGTCAGTTTCTGTTTATGGCAAAAAAAGAAGGAAGCAGTTTGGGAGTGTTGTATGCACCATAAACGGGGCCGAAAGTGGGGCTTCTATGCAGTTTGGGAGTGTTGTATGCACCATAAACGGGGCCGAAAGTGGGGCTTCTATTTTGTCATGCAACGCCAAATTGTACTTCTTTCACTCCTGAAAAGTTTAAAGCCTAAACTCTTTCAGCTTTGTGTTCCAGGCCATGTCCAAATATACTACCAAAACATGCACTGTTTCTCCTCGACCCTTTAAACAGCTTGAACTCGCTTCTTGAACCTTTTAAATACCCTTTGAAAACTACTCTACAATCACACCCATCGTCTTCCTCTTTCATAAGTCTTTCTCTAAAAATATCGTTTCGTCCCTATTCGTAAAAGTAGCGGGGGTGAATTCAATGAGTTACGAGAGATAGTGATACCCACTCCCCAAAAAAAAGGCTACTTCGGATGAGTTACCGTCTAAAAATTTTAAATCCTAGTTTCGCCTCTGAATACAACATTGGCAGTTTGGTGAAGATAACAGGGGTTATTCATGGACATTGAGCGAGCTTCAATACCCAATGGCCGTAAAAGAAAACGAGGCTTGTTGCTAGTCCCTAAGAGCTCGGCGTTGAAAGAATCAAAATCAAAGTTGTACATTATTCGAAAATGTATTGCTATGCTTGTATGTTGGAAGGAACAAGACGGAGATGAAACCTAGATACCTAATAATTAGAACCATAGCTGTCGGAAAGTAGAGGTGCTCTGAACTGGTTCATTTTGGCCCTGTAAGCTGTAACATATAAATAGTCAGTCTAGATTGCATCAAGTATCAAATCAGACTGTACCATAAAGAGCACAGAGTATTATTTACCGCTTCTTGTAAAAGTTTTCTCGGGTCTTTAACTTGCTAGGAATTGGTTCAACCATGTCATATTGGCACATACGCACCAAATGACTGCAAGTGTTAACCTGATTACATTCCTGTCTGGTTATCGCTGTTCAGCAATCTTGCAAATGTGGTTTAGTTACGGTTTTCATTAACAGCAGAAAAAAGTTGCTTACATATAAAAATACTGCTACAAGAGTAAGTGCTTCACTAAACAGCGTCATTGTATTGAAAAGGAGCATACAACTCAACCAAACACTAGTGTCAGTGCAAGTGGGCTCTTTAAGAAGACCTGAGTATCTTCTTGTAATCCTGGAATGTCCCGTGAAAAGGCGCCGCTGTCCCTTGGGAAACTACCCACAGCTCATCGACACTGTTGGATATCAGGTGCTCATCGTGACTCACCTGAACATAAAAACAAACGCCATATGACCGGTCAAAACACTGCAAACTGCCAGTCTAGCAGGAGTACTATAATAGTAACAAGAAGTAAGATCAAGAGAGTCCACAGACTCAACAGGACTCACGTGAACTTGAGTAGAGTTTAATGAAACTCTATGCCAATTTTGTGTAAACTTAATTCTGGTGTAACTTTAACTTTTTGCAATTGTAAATTTGTAACTGTAACTTTAAATACAATGTTTTGTAAATTTTAAATCTCAACCCTTCATTTTTCTTGATTAAATGGATGAAAAGAGGACTGAGGGACTCAATTTACGTAGTTTGACTCATTTGAACTTGACTAATAGTAGCCAGAGATAAATGAAAACACAAATTACCATCAATATGCCCCCTTGGAACATTACAAGACCCTGGATTAGTGCCTCCACAGCATCGAGATCCTACAGTTCCAACAAGTGTTGTCAGTAAAACAATGACCGTTCACAACAACAAACATTAAGTGTCAAAAATAGTGACAGCGATAATTTCTTTCCAACAATCAGCTTGGTTTGAAAACTCTTTCTCAAAGGGGACCAACCTTATCCAAAAAAAGTGCCCCCCCCTTTTTTTTTTTTTTTTATCAAAGGTAAGTTATATATTGATCATTTAAAGGATTTACAGCATGAACAGAACAGGCTTGACTCAAGCCACACTTTCCGTAAACAATCTGAAGAAAAAGGACATCACTTCCTATGTAGGCTCCCCTCATACAAAATATGGCTCACAACTCACTTAGGGCTCATAACATAACCATATGAAGTTATAAACGACAATAATTCCTATTCCACCAAAAAAAAAGTGCCCCTTATTAGCACACTATAAACAAAAAGGTTATCAAAATGTAAAAAAAATAAAATAAATAAAATAAAATATACTCTATATCTTCTTATGTTTTGGACATATCATTTGTAGATTGAATACAAAATTAATTATCAGCAGTGTTTTTTTTGCAACAGATCGAATGAGTTTTAAACTGAAAATAGACACCAGAGTTGGTACTACGCATGGGAATATGGGGATATATATGATGGATATAAAAACCACCTTTTTTCTTTCATTTAATATCTAGTTTTGGTCACCACATGAACACCGGAAAGGCATTGAAACTAAATCAAAAATCACACCGCAGGCAAAAAGTATACTTACAAGATGATTTGACGGCTCATCAAGTAATAACAAGTGTGGCTTCTTGAAAGTAATCTTTGCAAATGCTACTCTACT
This sequence comes from Dianthus caryophyllus, assembly GCA_023091065.1. NCBI lineage: Eukaryota > Viridiplantae > Streptophyta > Magnoliopsida > Caryophyllales > Caryophyllaceae > Dianthus > Dianthus caryophyllus. Next base: position 7,952,515 of record CM041525.1, on the reverse strand, counting down.
TTTCTGACCACCTGTTGCAGAACATTATTCAGCATAGAACAGAAACATAAAATCTCAAGTCTACATTTCGGGAAAGGACTCATGGAGTCATGGGCAAGGGGTCGGCACTCGGCAGAAGACAAAGGACTATATTCAACATACCAGATAAGGTGTACATTGGTTGAAGGGCCAGATTTCCGGTAATACCGAACGAACCCAAGTGCCCTCGTAACTTCTGTTCAGGCACGCCCTATATCATAAAAATGAGGAGAATAATTAGACGAAATGTTTCTACCAAAAAAATAAGCTTCACCAACAGCGTTTTAATACTCACCGGGAAGCAGCGCATCAGATACAGAAGCGGATTTGAGGATAAGTCAAGTCCATCAACATGGTGTTGACTAAATACAGCGATACGAACCTGCAAAAATACCAGTAGCAAAGTATATCAATCGGGCCTAACCAGCAAATACTTCAAGCATTTCTAGTGTTTGAATATGCATGGACGATGAATCCAGAATCAATACAGAACATGGACCAACACCAATGCACTCCATCACGAGGAATAACAAACTAAACAAAATGACTAGCGTCTGTAGTCAAATATTAAGATACGATTCCACAATGCGCAAGCATATACCACGCTAGAAAATCACATGGCAAAAAAAAACCAAGACACAAGAGCAACTACAGTCATATCAAGGAAGCAGTAGTAGAATATCACTCACTACATTTCAGTTAGAGTGAGTACGTTCTGAAGCCAGCTAAGATATCAACACAAACATGGATGAAGCATGAACAGGTAAAATAAACTGCCAGAGTTTAAGCATTCAATGGCCTCAATGCCTGAAATTTTCTCTTTTAGAAAGAAATAAAGGAAAAGACTAACAGTCCTCCAATGTTTCTGGTCATTTAATAGACGTAAGCTACAATCATACAAATGCTTATCTCAAAGAGATATTACAAATGATTCCAATCTTCCAGACAGAATGAAATAAACCAAGATACTTTTCTTTTTTTAGTGGAATGGTAGTTAGAACGGACAATTTATACTAAGCATACCTTTGCTGAGCGGAAAACAGTTCCTGAGCTTGGTTGCAGCTCCCCGGCAATCAAATTTAATATTGTAGATTTTCCAATACCATTGGGACCAACCACTGCAGAAAAAAAAAATTCAAAAAACAGATGATGAGATTATATAATAGCAAGGAATATCACCAAACCAGAAAAGGATCAATTCAAAGAAATACCAATCGTTCTTTACAGAAATCATTGCACAATCATGAATACCAAGTAAATTTGACATTCTTTCAGTTGAAACACCAAACCAAAATGGCAGTCTTAATACCAATGGCAGGACTATCAAGATCATTATTATACGGTGCTATAATCATAGAATACTGCCATGGTGTTATTGTCTAAGGGAAAGCAAAATAAACAAAATGTCAGTGCAAAGGGCCGCACACCAAGCAGATATGGAAGGTTAGATGTACATGAGCGACACAACCCGTTCCTACGAAATCAAATGCAATCTCCAAGTCACCGATTCCAATTGGCCCTTAAACAAAAATGGAATGACAAGCTTCTAAAAGAAATATTGCTCGTGTTATGTAAACAATATCAAAATCTGCAGAGAATGTTATTATACCTAAGAATCAAGTCATTTAAAAGTTTCAATGTACATAACAAGTGATAAATACAGCCTGGACAACTTCTTACAAGAAATGCAGCGACAACATTATGGCAAAACCTTAGAGGCTCCCGAGTATAGTAAACGGGTCAGATTGGATATAGGCACTAATATTCAACCTTGCCCTTTTATCAAGGAGTGTCAGGAGAGGCTAGAGAAACAATGTTTTCTATTCCATTGGTATATGTTTCACCCATTTTCTCACTCTCTTTTCCCCTTCTTTAACTTGTATTCTTCCCCAACCCAAAGTTTTCTCATTCCCTTTCTGTACAAACCCAGCTGACCAACAACATCGAATGTGGCACAAAGATTATATGAACTTACTATCTGTAGAAGCCTTGCATCAAATTATAAAGAATATATTCTCCAAACAAGATGTAGAAACTTTTACAAATTAATGTTAGTGTAACCAAGAAGATCAAAGCTGAAACAGTATAGAAGATGCACGAGCTACAACACAATAGTGAGGCATTAATCAGGATTCAGGACCATAAAGCAAGCAATTGGCATGTTTATCTAAGATCAATAACTTACTTGCAATGCGGCTATCAAGATCGATTCCAAAGTTTAAGTTCTTGAACAATAATGGGCCACCAGGATAGCCAAAGGATGCATCACTGCAAACATAGTTCTACTTTGTCATCAATTTTTCAACTGATCTTCGTAAAAAGCTTAAATTTTGTTTTGTAAAGTATTGGAATCAGTCAGTGTGTCACACAATAGGCACTGATGAAACAACGTACATGTAACTTCAAGCAGAAATGTTTTGTGGAGTATGACTATTATAGTAACAATTTCACGAGGAAATATCACACTTTCATGGATAGAGATGGCACAAACCTAGCTAAAATGCCAAAAAATTGTTTTAAGCGATTGCAAAAGCAAATAATCAAAAGATAGTGATAGCTAAGCAAACCTGAAACTTATAATTGGCGGTCCAGGTCGGTCATCTGGAGTTGGAAATTCAAATTTATAACTGCCACAAGTTTAAGAAAAAAAAGTTAACTCAAAGAGAAGTGATGTTAAGAGTATAGTCAAGTACGCCTGAAAACTTTGACTTGCGAAGGCTCAAAATTCAACTCCCAAATCAGGGAAGAAAAAAAATATTAATTGCAGAAATCAATGCATACTCAGGGTCATTAACTACTGCATCTACAAAGCCCATGCGGTCCAATGCCTGAAAATGTAAGGCAACAAAGAGCAAAAAAACGAGTAAATTACTATTGGCCAAATACTTCCATGAAATATTAACTGCTGGTGGACATTTAGATTGTTTGAAAGCTTCTTGATGAAGCAACTTCAACTATAATATTTGCTTTCAAGTCCAAAAACTTAGATTAGATGTGAAGCCCCGACTGAAATCTAGATTGTCAAGCCAATGACAATTACCAAGACACTAAATGATTAGAAAGGTGATAAGAAAGCAATACGCACCTTGATCCTAGATTGAACAAGGGATGCGCGCTTGGCATTGTAACGAAATTTGTCAATGAAATTCTGCAACATAGAAAAGATTGGACGGTCAAACACAGCAAAGCCCAGATATGCATAAGCAAAAACCATGAATAAGTTGACGGAAAAAGAAAATATCACTACAAATTTGAAAAAGGGAAAAAAGTGTGCCAAGTGTAGGGGTGATACGCAGGTGTATAGCCAAGCATACTTCAGGAATCCAAGCAAAAGGTTTCATAGTTTCATGTATGTAACTGATTGATGACAGATACCTGCATGTGAGCCCTGGATCTTTCATTAGACTCAAACGCTTTCTGTTGATTCTTCAGCTGTTCTTCTCGTGTCCTCTCAAAGGTGTCATAATCTCCTTTGTATGACGTCAACTTCTGCCCTTGTAAATGTATAATATCAGTGACAACCTGAAAGCATTATAAAAATTGCGTTAGTTTCACGAGAGAATTTTCGCTATCAGGAAACTCTAAATGCTTCAACAGAAAGAAATAACTGCTAGTAAAATCCTTACCAAGTTCAAAAACTCTCGAGCATGAGATACAACTATAAAAGTTTTCGGCCATTTCACAAGATACTGTTCCAACCATAGCACAAAGATGCAAATCAAGATGGTTCTGAAAATCAAACAGCAGCAAACATCACATATTACATCCATGTCAAATAACATGCTCCACTGGAGTTGAACAAGTATTTTAATGCTTACAGTTGGTTCATCCAGCAGTAACAAGTCTGGCTCTATAAAAAGTGCACGCGCTAGAGCTATACGCATTCGCCATCCTCCAGAAAACGTCTTTGTTGCCTTGCGCTGCATCTCTGGCGAGAAACTAAGACCCTGGAAGTATTTTAATAACCAATAAAATAGTAAATATTCTGATAACAGCATAATAGTACTTGTAGACACTGAGAGCAAGTCTTTGTCACTTTTAAGTAATCACAATACGGAGGGGAGTGGTGGTTGAGGCATGAGCTAATGTAGGCTGGTAGTGGTGAAGAGTGGTGGAGTGACAATTGGTTTAATAAAATGGTATATCATTCTTCTTGAGTCCTATATCGCCTGCATTCATCCTTGAGTTTTCTGAAGTCATGTGAATTTTCTAAAGTGTGCGACAAGTTTTTAAAAAAAATAATAAGATGAGTAAATGAGGTCCTTAGCTGCTATTGTTAATTTTGGTTTTTTTGCCAAAGGGAAACGGGAAAAAACGAAAAAAAATTCCACAATGAAAAGAACATAGTACCAATCTAATACAGCAAATACGTTTTCACGGATAAATCCGAACCTATTTTGTAATCTGATCCCAATTATAAACTCCACACTTACCGCAAGAATTGACGCTGCTCGCGCCTCCGCAGAATCAGCATCAATGAGTTCGAGTCTTTTGTATATTGCTTGTAGTCTTTCTGTGATGGCATCTTTATCAAGATCCCCATTCAGCACACCATTACTTTTGCCATTTGCCTCTTCAAGCTCATACTTTCTCTATGGAAAATCATAGAAAAGACAATTACACATCAAATGATAAATGAGCCATGTAAAACAATATAAATCAATACAAGTCAATGTGAAGAGAAAAGCATAATGTGGTTTTGAGAGGCGCTAGTTCGATGCAATAGTAAGGAATAATTAAGGTGATAACCAAACCTGAAGATCTAGCAGACGAACTTCCTCCTCCAGAAGTTGGGTTCGCTCTATATCTGAGTTGAGCACACACTGCAAAGCAGTTGTATTATCGCCAACTACTTCTTGCTCCACGTGCAGTATCTGACAATTTTTGGGAATGCCATCAATGGCGTGTAAAGCCAAATGCCGGAGGAAGGTGGTTTTTCCAGTACCATTCCTTCCAATAAGCCCTGCAAGCGGTGAGTTTACATCATCAAATGAGTGAATTGAACCTGTTGTTTCATACACTAAACAAGTATCTTTCCACCATTTATATAATACGAAGATAGGCAAAAAAATGTACCATAATGTCGACCAAACGAAAGAGTCACTGCACCATCTAAGATGAGATCCCTGCCCCCGACTGAAATATTGAAATTGTCCAAATGGATATCTTTGATATTTGGCCCACCGACGTCTTGTCCATGGTTCACACACACTTTAGGCATTCCTGCTCTCACAGCTTCCATTTCCGCCACATGTTGTAGGTATTGAGCCTGCACTCGTACACCGAGAAGTGAGTGTCAAGGGTATCCGAAAAACAGACAGATCGCCAGTGAAAGTCACGTCATGCAAGGGAAACTTTTATGAACTCCACACATAATAGTCGTACCAAACTATCGTTTTTTAGAACTCCGCACATATTAGTCAGACTGTTTGAGTTAATCCATAATCATTTACTAGTTGCTACGAATTGATGTGGAGGGGAATCAGAAATAAGTCGCGAGTATTGACGGAAGAAGAGAATGGAAAGAGACCTCGCGTTGGCGTTCATCTTTACGCTTCTTTCTTTCAATCTTCATCTTGTCACGCCAAATGTAAGAGGACCGTCGATCTCCTCGACCTTCTTTTTGGGAGCCTGCTCTTCATCCATACCATCAAACATCCTCAAAGGTGCAGCAAGACTTCTCATCGTCGGTTTAGGCTTAACTAACCCATGTTTCCCAAACTTCTCACACAGTTTCCCACACACCTACAGATGAAACAGTCGTCACAAACTAGTGTAACCTACACAGCGATTCGAAACAGCACACATTCATTCCTAGAATCTGAATTCAGCTCCACAATCAACCTCGAAGAAAGCATAAGATAGAGACAAAGCGGCCAATCACGAAGAGATTCGTAAAGCTGAAATCAGCTCAGCAATCAAAATACTCCCTCAATTCAAATCCAAACTTTGCTTTTCACTTTTTGACACTATTTACGAGCCTAGAAAATTTTCAAAATTCCGTCCAACATATCAAGTGATACTTATTTGTTCCGTATTCTCAAATCTTACAAAATGCATCTCGACAAACGTGAAATAAGATAGAGACAAAACAGCCAATCACAAAGCGATTCGTAAAAGCTGAAATCAGCTCAGCAATCACATACTCACTCCATTCAAATCCAAACTTTGCATTTCTAGAGAATTTTCGAAATTCCGTCCAACATATCAAGTACTGCAAAATGCGTCTCGACAAACGTGAAAGTTTCGATTGAAAACGGAATTACAACTATACATGAAACCCTAGAAGACGGAGAAATTAAAAAAGAAAGAGAAAGAGAGAAGAGAGACTCACAGAGCGACATTCGGAGAAATCGGAAACGCAGGCGGCGTCGACGAGGAGTTCGCCGAGAGCGTCGAAAACACCGTCGCCGTCGAGGCCGAAATCGAAATCTTCGTCGGCGAGAACATTGACGATGTAATCGACGATTGGTTGATCAACGTCGAGTAATCTGCGGCCTAAAACCTCGTGTACAACTGTGCTCGCTACTTCTGTCATCGCACCTAAAATCAATCCTGCGGCCTGCTTTGCTGCTTACTACCTGTCTCCTAGGGCTCTCCTATTTTGCGTTTTATCGTAAGAATTTCACCCACGTCAAATTAGAAAGTATGGACCTTTTATTTCTAACTCTAATTTATTTTCGAAATTCATTTGATTGATTGATTCGATTGATTTAAGTTCAAATTTGATTGATTCGATTTAGAACTTTAAGCGAAATCTGATGGAGGTTTTTAGTCCTTGAGTTTGTCAATAAAACTCAAAAAATAAAGTTCTTCCCATTGTGAGTCTTCTTGAGTTTATTAAAATAAGAAATAAGTTCTTATTTTAGAACCTAGTTTTTTATTATTTCCAAGAAATTTAAATTAATTTGATAGAGTTAAAGAGTAGTAGTGGGTCCCAATTAAGAACAAAGTAAAAGTTTTTCCATTGCACTAAAAAGTTCTTATATTTTGTAGTTGTTGAAAAATAATTGAAAATATAAAGAACTTTATATAAAGTTCTCCCATTGTGTTTGCTCTTATTCAGTTCAGCACACTTATGTTATTTAATTGAGCTTCATTCATTTCAATTCAGTTCAGTGTAGCTCGATTCAGTTCAGTTCAGTTCAGCTCGATGCAGTTCAGCTCTAAAAAGTCTGAAAGAACATATTTTATCTTCTTTTATGACTTCGGTAATTAGTCGACTTCTAAAATAAGACCGTTCGAGTCATTACATATGTCTTACGGAATTTCACTATGTTTTAATGTGAATAATCCCTTAATATAATTCTCCTAAGTCTCACATCGGTTGTGGAGATGAAAAATATGCACCTTATAAAGGCTAAGGGGTACTCCTCCTATTACCAATTGGTTTTGGGATGGAACCCCTTAGGCCTATCAAGCGGGCTTTCTCTCTACCACTTGTGGGTGTGGCCCGGGACAGTCTCTGATTTAACATCTACTTCAATACGGAGTATTATGCAAATTCACTTTATGCGTTAATCTATTTCATCCTGAATTTGTTCGTCGATTTTGACAAGTTCTATTCTAAAATTAAGTAAATATAGAGAGTTAAAACAATACTCCGTGTAGTTTTATCGTCTTTTAAACATTTAAACGACGTTTAGTTAACACTGGGTAAAGGGGAAGATAATATAACTCGGATTAAGATTTAAGAGGGAAATAAATATTTTTCCTTGGATATCTTTACTTGTTTGTTTGATACTTCGTATGTGTGATTAATCTCCATATGATTTGATTTATTTGTGATTGATTGCCGAGTGTGATTATTTGATCCCACCCAACCCGTTTCTTGTTCATATGAAGAAAATGTTACTCCATATTTAGTGTTTGCAACTTAGGAATTCTGATCGCATTCATTTTATGAGGAAGACGATATTCGTCGCTTGTTGGTTGATTGTTGACTGGATTGTGGTCATAATCTAAATACATGGACAGTTGGTACTCGACAATAGCTTGATAAGATTATGGTTCAACTAGGATGATTTGTCAATTGTTATTTGAGTGAATACTTTGACCCGAAAACTAAATAAAGTGAATTTGTTTATTCCTTAAACACATGACTCGATCATATTGAAATGAATGGACCCTACTCAAGTGGAGTAACCACATAACCGAATTACATTTTGAAGATAACTGTGCACATAATGACCCAACCCGACCCGCATGATACGCGAATAAAACCCGAAATAATACAACACAAACTCGATCCAATTGACACGTTTTCCAAATCTCGTGGGCACTAGCTTTGCATGAAGTCAAAAAGATGATTGGTGTAGAGAGTCAGCCCACACAAAGGATCTTAGCGTAGATGTGCAGCATCATCATCATCATCATTCGTCCACCAAATTAAAACGCAAGAAACATTTTGATTGATTTATTCCAATAATAAGCTTTCTGCAAGTTGAGATGCAGAAGTGACCGCCAACCCCAACCGCCGCCTCCGCAACCGCAACCGCTTCTACCATTTTTTTAAAAATTTCTATTCGTAAATCATAACCGCTTTCCTTGCATTTATATTTTGTCATTCTCTTCTCGTCTTCTTACCCTCTCACCCTTCTCTCCTCTTTTCCCACGGTACGCGCTCTCTTACTCCGCTGTTGCATTTACTTTTTCACATTTGTCGACACGCATTTTGCAACTGTTAATATTTGAGCAGACGAATCAAACAAAATCGCACAGTTTTTCATTTCTCCGATGGTCCCACTTGTTCGATCTCGTTTTTTAATTCGTATCGTTGTAATCGTAGATTTGGTAATTGAAGGAATATAATGAGTTTCGCTGTGTGGTGTTCATCCTCTTCATCATCATCATTGGACCCGACGCACCCTCATACCGACAGTTTTCGTTCGACTCGAAAAAAGGCTCCTTTGCCCAAGGCATTTGTGAGGCCTGTGAGGCAGGATGAGCTTCCTAATGACATTTCACAGAAGGCTGCTGTTGTCGTGTCGTCAACGCCTTTGGTGCCTCCTCATTTACGCGGCATGTCCACCAGTGAGAACAAACGCGTGGAGCAGACGACTCGTAAGGTGGATTATGTGAGGACTTTGTTGATTGACAATTATGATAGTTACACTTACAATATCTACCAGGAGTTGTCTGTTATCAATAAGGGTATATCCTCCACTTTCATGTCATCTTTGAATCTGTCGAGGTTTACTGTCACAAATGTCGTCTGCGTTGCCCTTGTGTGATGATTTTACTGAGCAATGAATGCTGTCACACATTGCAGTACCGCCTGTTGTTGTGCGCAACGATGAATGGACATGGGAAGAAGCGGTTTTTTATATATACGAGCAACGAGCCTTTGATAACATTGTCATATCTCCTGGCCCTGGTTCCCCCTTGCGTGCTTCCGACATTGGTATTGTTTTTGTTCATGACTTTCAGAGCTACCCTTCAAATGTACTTTGTATTGATTAGTAGTCATTGTAAAGTTCATGACTTTTGGAGCTACCCTTTTAATGTACTCCTGATATTCTAGGACTGTGTCTCCAGCTGCTGCGTAAGTGCACCGACATACCGATATTGGGTGTTTGCCTTGGCCATCAGGTATATCTTGCAACTTGTTGGTTCCCCTTCAACTGTGTAGAAATGTCTCGTGATTACCTTCTCTTCAGTGTTCATCTCCCTTTAGAAACACTCTAAAAGTTGAATACCAGTCCGTTGAGCGCCTGAACGTTATTGTTTTGTATGAATGTATGAGCTCACGAGTCCGTAGACTTTTCGCAAGCTGTGGAAGACATATGTGCCGGTCTAAGATAGTGATAACTAGTTTCTTTACATAGCTCTTAATTTAGATATTGCTTACGTTCTGGCAGGCTCTAGGCTATGCACATGGTGCCCAAATTGTACATGCAGTAGAACCTATACATGGCCGCTTGAGGTATTTATGTTTAAAGCTTAATCTTTTTATTGTTTATGTTAAATAAACTAACTTCAAGCTTTAGAACGTTACTTCAGGAAATTTTGTACTCCATTTTCCTATCTTAGTGCCAGTGGAAAATTTTTGGTGGATTTGATCATATGTTTGTGACATGTGGTACGGAGTATTTATTGTGTCTGTTTGTTCATCATACAAAATGTCTTCAGCTCTAAAATATGATTTTGTAACTCAATTATTTCCCGTCGATTTCTCAAATGGAATCGCAAGAGTGGTTTTGCTTATTGTGTGGCAGCAGGCAACAATGTGTCTCATTTAACGTGTGAGTGACACATTCTTGCTGTTTAATTAATAACTCTGCAATGTCTGTTTTGGATTATCACTGCAGTGAGATTGAGCATGATGGTAGTCATATTTTCCACAATATTCCTTCAGGAAGAAATTCTGGTTTCAAGGTATGTTGATGGCTAATAGTGATATAAGTTGAATGGGATTTTGGTATTGCAGCTGATGTTTATCATGGTTTCCTAATTCTACTTCATGTTTGAGTTTCAAATTTTATAGTAGTCTATGAAAAAAGATGGCTTTTGAAGCTTTGTGGAGTTCTGTTGATGTTAGATGAACTGTTTTAGAAACTAATAGACCTTTGAACTTTCTTTTGCGTGAGGAAAACCCATGGATGCAGTAAAATTGCAAGGTTGTATACTTGTATATACCTCATACAAATGAACTTTCACCTTTCTTTAACTAGTATGGACGTAAATATGTCTACACGTCATGGGATTCAACATTTAACAGATTATTCTTACAAGTTGGTATTAATATTACTAGAGAAAAAGTTTTCTTATGTGATGCAGTTGATCAAGATCTTGATCTTATGAAGCCTATTGGAGGAGTGGGTGACTGGGTGTATTCGTTAATTTGTACTGTATTAGATTTAGCCTGTTGAAAATGAGATATTTAAGGCTAGTTGTTTGATGTAGATTATCTCCAAGTCTTTGTGTTGTGGTTCGTGTCTTCTTACTCTTCTATACATTTGTGGTTTCTATTGACCATCTCTTTCAATTTTGAAGATTTCATGTTCATATGTTAGAGTGGTCAGGAGACTTTATTTATCCTGATGCTCTTTGCTGTGATTGCTGAAGGTTGTTCGTTATCATTCACTTGTGATTGAGGAGAACACATTGCCGAAAGAGCTTATTCCCACAGCGTGGACTGCGCCACATGACACACTCTCCTATCACGAGACTTCGTGCCTGACCCCTGATTCCTATTGCAGTGTCGGGTCCCATCAAATTGCTGCAAAGTCTTTGCCTACTTATTTTGGAGATAGAAGTCCTTTATTCTCCCGGCAAGGTGATTCTGTGTGTAGTGAAAGAGTTCTCATGGGCATTAGACATGTCAGCAGACCTCATTACGGTTTGCAGGTGCATTTTGTTTGCATTACCTTATAAGCGTCTTTCCTTTGACCATTACTCCATGCTAACCTGAGATTGGCGCTATATGTTTGGGACATGCTGACTAGGGTCTGTTATTGGTTTGCAGTTTCATCCAGAGAGCGTTGCAACTAGTTATGGGAGGCAGATGTTTAAGAATTTTCGGAAAGTAACTATAGATTATTGGAAGGGAGTTACAGCAGCATCGTTTAACAGTAATTTTGATGGTAATAGTGGACCTCTGCTTGTTATGTGTAATCTAAGCATGTTTTCAAAAGTCTGACGTGCAGTATACTAGGATACCTATTTCGGGCTATTTGTGCTGGTTTATTTTATAATGCTTAAAGAGGCATTTAAAACTTGATAGTTAGACCTGGGTAGCCTATTTGATTGCACGTTATTGACTCTTTCCTTTAGTCTGAGCAGTAAACTTTATTTAGCATGCGTGCAGGTACGTCACACAGTTCAGCCCTTCAGACCATTGGCAAGCAGTAGACAGTTTCGTTCTAAAGAGCGTGCTAATGGGAACTGTAGCATTAACGATCAGTCAGATAGTTCTCAGCCAAGCATAGCTGCTCGACACCTAAAATTAAACTGGAAGAGGCTTGATTCTCTTGCTAACAAAATTGGTGGAGCAAGAAATATCTTTTGCAAATTGTTCGGAGATTGCAAGGCCGATGAAACCTTTTGGCTTGACAGTTCATCTGTAGAAAAGGTTAGTATAACCAAAATATTAGTATTTTGTATTCTGTATCATTGGTGACCCAGTTATCACACCCTTGGCCTCCAAAGCAATGATTTTATTTCAGAACAGTGGGTGAACTTTTGGGTAATCATTGCTCGCCATATCTGCTTCATGAATTCCACATAGTCAGTTGCAAGTCTTTAACATAAATTGCTCGAGTGGAATAATCCTTTCTCAGTGCCTTAATTCAAGAGTCAAGCTGTCCTCTCTGATATTTTTGATCTCCACTTCATTATTTGTGCAAAGTTTATACTTTCATGTGTTTTAATTGAAGCTCACGTAGTTTTTTAAATGGATAAAGTATTTTTTTCATGTGTAAATATTTTTTTGTGGTGTTATGTTTCTTGACATTTGTTGGGTATTTTGTCAGGAAAGGGCCCGCTTTTCATTTATGGGCTCAAAAGGTGGATCTTTGTGGAAGCAACTTACTTTCAAGCTATCAGATGAAAGGTCTGTTTACAAGTTTTTCCTTTGTGCATATGAGTTGGTGTCTCAATGAATTGAAATCATCAATTTGATCATTGAAGAATAACATCTGTTTAGATGATGCGTAATCCAGTGCTTTACGATTACTTTGATTGCCTTTGTGATTTAATGTATGCAGAGATTAGTTCGAATAGTCAGAGTAATTAGATGGAACTTGCTTTGCTTTACCCTTCCCATAGTTCCCAACTAACTGGGGCATAATAAAAGTTTACGGCTATGGTTCAATTTTCAGAAGTGGAGGTCTGCTGTCTATTTTAGATGCTCATGGCGACTCTAGAAGCATGTATCTGGAACATGGTTTTCTTGATTTCTTGAACAAGGTATCTTTGATCACTATTTCTTTTTTGTGTATGTGTGTGTGCGCACGTTAAGCTGAATAGAATAGTAGTTGCTTGATTAAGCTTACAAGTTTGCTCTTCAACTTCATGTGGATAGAGCCAGACACCAATGCTTTGCCTACATACCTGGAAGTTTACATCCGATATGTATATGTAACAAGGTTCTATGATGTTAGCAATAAATTGACTCAATTTCTTACTTATCGGATGTAAACTTGCGATAAATTGACTCAATTTCTTACTTATCGTTCTGATGTTTAGATTTATAAGTAATAGTTCTGTTTATGCATCAGGAACTCCTGTCCATCTCATGTTCCAGTGCAGATTACGAAGGATTACCATTTGATTTTTGTGGTGGATATATTGGTTACATAGGGTATGTTGTATCTTTCATAATTTTCGTCATTGATTTTGCGTAGTATGCTTTCACTTATTTCGCCAACTTTGCAGGTATAATCTCAAGGTTGAATGTGGTGCCACGTTTAATCGCCACAAATCTTGCTCTCCAGATGCGTGCCTCTTATTTGTGGATAATTGTTTGGCTATTGATCATCTAAATGGTGATGTTTACATCATGTCGATACATGATGCAACGAAAAGTCAATCACAGTGGTTAGACGATATTCAACAGAAGCTACTCGAATTAAAGTCCCCTGCTTTAGATTTGTGTCAGAAGAATCGGAAAGGGCCTCCTGTTTCTTCTCCGTTTGAATCTGGTTTTGTGACTGAAAAATCTAGAGATCAGTATTTACAAGATGTTGAGAAGTGTCTTACACATATTAAAGATGGAGAGAGCTATGAATTATGTTTTACCACTCAGATGAGAAAGAATGTTGCAGAGCTGGACCCGTTAAATCTTTACCTCCAACTTCGGGAACAGAATCCTGCACCATATGCTGCATGGTTGAACTTTCCCCGAGAAAATCTATGTATTTGCAGTTCTTCTCCCGAAAGGTTCTTACGTTTGGACAGAGATGGAATTCTAGAAGCAAAACCTATCAAAGGTACCATTTCTCGGAGTTCAACGCCAGAAAAGGATGAACAACTAAAGTTGCAGCTTCAGTACAGGTAATAGGTCCTCGTATCACATTGAATTCTCTGTTGATGACTTTCACGATATTTTTCGTCTCACGACACCTTCTGAGAAAATCAGTTTGAAGTCCTTGTATTGCCTTAAGTGTGTTTGCTATTTTACCGAAGTGTAGAATTCCTTTTTCTCAAATCGTGAGCATATGAATATCTAACATGTATAAACATCACCATGGCAGTGAGAAGGATCAAGCTGAAAACTTAATGATAGTTGATCTGCTCAGAAATGACCTTGGTCAAGTTTGTGATCCTGGTTCTGTTCATGTGCCGAGTCTCATGGAAGTCGAGACATACGCTACAGTCCACACGATGGTGAGTACAATAAGAGGCAGAAAACGTGAAGATGTAAGCCCGGTAGATTGTGTGAGAGCTGCATTTCCTGGAGGATCCATGACAGGTGCTCCAAAATTGAGATCCATGGAGATTCTGGACTCTCTTGAGAGTAGTTCCCGAGGTATTTACTCGGGCTCCATCGGATATTTCTCCATCAACGGGACATTCGACTTGAACATTGTGATAAGAACTATTGTTATACACGAGGGTGAAGCTTCAATTGGTGCTGGTGGTGCAATCGTTGCATTATCAAAGCCCGAAGATGAATTTGAGGAAATGCTCCTCAAAACACGTGCTCCGACAACCGCCATAGTGACATGTCAAGCAGAGTCTCAGTCCAGCAAATGAGGAGTCCACCTACCACCGATATGTAGGCTATGTGAAGACCGAAGAAAGCGAGGACACTCGCATACATACAGATACGCATTCGTGCACACACATCCACATGATATTGACAGTATTGGTAATGTAAGCTTGTCAATTGTGCTTTATATCATCTGATTGATAGTCAAAGTTTAGGTCAGAAGCTCATGGTTGAAAATTACATGTGTAATTTCTGCTAAATTATTTTGTGCATCAAATATAGGCTGGGGATTTCATTTCTTACACTACGAAATACGGAGTCCTAGTTTATACTCCATATTCGTGTTTTGGTCGTCATATTTTTTATGTTTATGAACTTAATCGATGTACGTGACATGAAAGGAAGTCGCAATAGGCCAATTTGAATCAAGTTAACCAGTAGAGTGCTCCAAAATGGTTGAATCAGTGAAAGGAGGAGCTACTACTTGTTTAGTTGTTTGTAACTTGTACTAAATTGTAAGCTTGTGTTGGAGAAACCACAAAGGCATAAAATTTTACTAAGGTTTAAGGATTTCATTGTGGTGGTGATTATATCCAAATACATTGTATGCTTAAAAGTTACTCTGTAGTTGGTTTTCTATGTATACTCGATTTTGTTCGCCTAGCTCCGTCTAGGTAACCGGTATTTATCTTCTGAATGGTATTATTTGAAATAAAATGTAAACTCTACAAATTCATGCATTTATATACGAAGTATTTCACTATTTATGATATTTTTGGATATGATTCTTCTATAGTGTGGGACTGTGGGTATTGAGCTTCCGATAAGAAATGAATTAGACGGAGTTTATACGAAGTACTCTTACTACTCTATACTTCGTAATTAAAGGTGGCAATTGAATCAGATCATTCGAGATGGGTTTGAGATGGATTAACTCGGGTCGGGTTGAGTCGGTTTCAGGTTATAATTGGGTCTGGTCTTTTCAGATGAGGTCGGGTTTGAGTCGGATCATAAATTTAGTAGGCTCAATATCCGGTCAAGTCAGGTTCGGGTCCCTAATTATCGAATCTTGTCTAGTCACGAGTCGTCATCAAGTCGATTTCGGATCATAAAATTTTCG
This sequence comes from Dianthus caryophyllus, assembly GCA_023091065.1. Classification (NCBI taxonomy): domain Eukaryota; kingdom Viridiplantae; phylum Streptophyta; class Magnoliopsida; order Caryophyllales; family Caryophyllaceae; genus Dianthus; species Dianthus caryophyllus. The sequence goes on along the minus strand of CM041525.1, from coordinate 7,936,724 downwards.
AGTTCAATCGAGTCGGTTTAATTCGAGTTCGGGTCGGACATGGCATATCCATTCGTAACTACTCTCAACAAGTCACCACTCACCAGTCAAGTAAAAGAAGTTGAAGAGGGCAATAAATTAAAAAAAAAAAAAGAGGACAGGTCATCAATCCAAAACAAAGAGAGAAGCATAGGTGACACGGATAGAGCTTTTAAACCGTTGATTTCATAAAAATCTGAGGGCTAAAAAATAAGGCGCAAAAAAACTCCCTCCACTTGAAAAGTCAAAAACATTTGAAGACCCCTCTCATACTCTTCCTATATAAACCCCAAACCCTCCACAACAACCCAAATCAAATCAAAACAAAAAAAATGTCAGGAAGAGGAAAGGGAGGAAAGGGGTTAGGAAAGGGAGGAGCAAAGAGGCACAGGAAGGTTCTGAGGGATAACATTCAAGGAATAACAAAGCCTGCTATTCGACGTCTTGCTCGTCGTGGTGGTGTGAAGCGTATAAGCGGTTTAATTTACGAGGAGACTCGAGGGGTACTCAAGATATTCTTGGAGAATGTTATTCGTGATGCTGTTACTTACACTGAGCACGCTCGTCGCAAGACTGTCACTGCTATGGATGTTGTTTATGCTCTCAAGCGCCAAGGAAGAACCCTCTATGGTTTTGGTGGTTAATTTTAATTATTAGACTGTAGAAATCCTAGTGTTGTTGAATTTGCAGATGTTTGTTTCTTTGGTTTTCAGTTATGGAAGGAATATATATTGTTGTTTCGACTTTTATTAATTATTAAATCGTACTCCTTTGTTGCTGAATTCAATTGTTCGTTTGAATTCAATTGTGTCATATTTCACAGATCTCGTTTTGCAATTGAAGAGCTTGTGAAGGCAATTGAGTTTTTTCCTTCTTTTTTTTTTTTTAAAAGAACAAGAAAAAAAAAAGAATTGTTGAAATTTGAACTCTTGTTTTTTTTTTTTTTTTTTTTTTTTTTTGGTAACGAGGGGTTTATTCCCCAGCCGGTGATTCCAAATACACCACCACTGACCACGTAAACCACCCTTAAGGCCAGTGATACCATACACGCCCACCTGCAGTGAAATAACCTGACTCGCAACTCCTCGCTATCGAAGGCTGGCGCACTAACTCCAGCCAAGCGCCAGGTAATTTGAACTCTTGTTACTAGGTCATTTTTAGCAAAATGAAGGCAATTACTTGCATAATTGTAAATTATCCCTGTACATTGTAAATTAGGAGAGTTGAACCAATCACATTTTTCATTGAACAAGTCTTGTTAAAGATGTGAGAGATCAGACACATTTTCTTATACTCCCTCCCTTCAAATCCAAACATTACATTTATTCCTTCCGTTTCGGTGATTTGTTTACGTTAACTTTATACACATTTATCGATGTGATGAGAGAGGTTGAGAAAAAACTAATAAAATAATAATATAAGTACAAAGGGGGCCCAATTTGCTTAAAATTATCAAATGTAATTGGTTGAGGGAGTAGAGGCCACCTCTCACATGGGTCAAACATGACCAATTTTGGAAAGTGTAAACAAATGACCCGTACGCCCCAAAATAGAAAGTGTAAACAAATGACCGGGACGGAGGGAGTACTTTTTTGACACTATTTATTTAGGTCGGGAATCTTTGAAATTTCTGACAATCTATAAGTGAAAATATAGTCATGTGTGATCTTGTTTGATTCGTCTTTATAGGTACAATATTAATATCCAATTTTTAAATTTTTTTCTCATGTAAAATTATAAATATTTTCGTTCCGACATTTGCCTCGACAAATGTGATAAAGCAAGTGTAGGGTTTGGATTTGAAGGGAGGGAGTATATAAGTTACGATTATATTTAAGCCAATCGAGACCATTGTTATACCTTTGAAAAATGGTCAGTGTATACTCAATAGTGGTCATCTAGTACGGGGTATGTATGTGAACAATTTTAAGCATCTATAAATTCGTCTTTAACTTTCTAAGTGAAGACGTTTTTTTAAGACTTGTAGTGGCTCATTTGGTCTAACGGTATAAATGACATTCATAACTAATAATATTTGGTTTTTAATACTATGATTTTAATAATTTATAAAGTGTAAAAGTAATTTTTGATAAGTTTAAAAGCCGACAAAAAAATTTAAAATGAAAAAAAAAAAAAAAAAAAAAAAAAGAAAAAAAAAAAAAAAGGAGTGGGTGAAAAATAAGAGGTGGTTCTGTTGGGGATGGATCCAGCCTAATATAAATTCCCACATTAAGGCCTCATGAGATGAGAGTTAGCTAACCTCCCAGACCCTTATAAATGACTCCTGCACTCGAAGCGGACTCTCGGAAGCGGACTCTCTCATACTGGCCTACGCCCGTGGAATTTAATAGGTTCCTCCAAAATCCTAAACTCCTTATCTGTAATAGACAGAGAGAGTATCCAGAAATCCAGAAGCAGCAAAAGCAGTAATCCATCCATGGCGACATTATCTGTAACATCCACACTAATTACAACAACTTCATCTTCAACCTCCAAACCATTACCTAACTCCCGCCTGTTATCTCTCCCCAACTACACCACCACCACGCGCTTCCACCCCACGCTCCTCCACCCAACATCATCCAAGCTCAAGGCCCTCGCTCTCGACTTCTCCAGTTCCTTCTTCGAAGGCGGCTTCGGCGGCCTCGATGAAGACCCTCCTTCTTCCTCCTCCTCCGCCGCGGCCGCCGCCGTCGACGAGAAGCCTCAGATACAGTGTCCTCCCGGCCTCCGTCAGTATGAAACCATGGTTGTTCTTCGCCCCGACATGACCGAAGATGAGCGCCTCAACCTCACCCAGAAATACGAAGAGGTTTTGTTTTGTTTCCTTTCTCTCTCAATTGTTCTTGATTTTAGGTTTTCTCTTGTGGTTGAATTCTGGGTTTTGTGGTTTAAATGCTGAATTGGGGGGCTAATGTGTCAAGGTTGGCCCCTATAGCTCAGTGGTAGAGCGCCAGTCTTGTAAACTGGAGGTCTGTAGTTCGATCCTGCATGGGGGCATTTTTTTTGCCTCTCTTGGATAAGACGATGTCCTCGGTTTTTCGCACTTTAAAACAATCTTTTTGAATCTATCTCTTCAAAAAAATTCTCGTCATAGTTATTTGAATGGAAAAGTATGCTGTAAAATCGCAAATTATTTTGCAAGCGTATACTCTGTAGTTCCCGAACTTACAATATTATTTTCAAGTTTTTAACTTACCCATCGTAGAACCAAATCCGATGATTCTTAAATGAACTAGTGATTACACGTAAATTACCAACATTAATGCACCTTTAGTCGCCTACTTTTACAGCTTCGTATTCAAGAATCAAGATGCACCATTAGTAAGACCAGACTGTGGGTTTGTGATGTGAGAAATATTTGTCCAAGTATTGTTGAATACTTGAATCTATTGAGTACTCCTCTGGAAAAAAAAATGTTGTCGAGTTGTTTCACTTGGTTTGATTACCCATGGACTGATAACAATGATTGAACCAGTAACATAAGAACATCGATACAAATTACATAGATGTTATATCTGAGCCGTGGACATTGTTTAAAAATGACAGCTACTTATTGCTGGTGGAGCCATGTACGTGGAAGTCTTTAACAGAGGGGTGATTCCGTTGGCGTACAGCATTAATAAGAAAAACAAAGCCGGTGAGAAGAACACTTACTTGGATGGTATCTATCTCCTCTTCACCTATTTCACTAAGCCTGAATCCATGACTGCTCTCGAGGAAACTCTCCAAGCTGATGACAACGTCATCCGATCTTCAAGTTTCAAAATTCGTAAGAGAAAATACTGATTTCCCCTTTATTCGCTCTTCTCTTTATCAATGTCAACGAGTTAAAGGCAAATTTAGAATGCACTTGCTGATTATATTTTGTTTTATCTGTTCTATTTTTGTCGCTTTTAAATGAATATCCTTTTGATTTTATGAGATTTCAAGTTCACTGAACTGCTATTCAATTGATGTCGATCTACTTTTCTGTCCTATTGCTGTGAAGTGTAAACCCTTGTTATGAAGGCACATTTCTTGCACGCACTCTCTTTCTGCTGACGTACTTGTGTAAAATAGAAGTCGGAATTGTGATAGGGAGTCACTTCTGCATGTTTATTATTCCCTCCTCGCGGTATCACTGTGGAGTTTGAATAAGCTGGTCAGCATTACCGAAGAAGAATATGTTGATTACAGCTTATGGGATGCTAACTCATTCACTTGTACTTCTTTTGAACGTAATTTCAACTCACTTTTCACTACAATGTTGTTGTTGTTCACTTTACTTCAATTCGACTGCAAGAAATTTCACCCTACCATACTCACCTATCTTGAGCCTCTAATCAAACGCTTTTGGTTGAGTTGAATTTCTTAAAAACTTGACTACCACTGTCGCACCTACCACCCCCTCAGGCCTACCAGAAGTTATAACCGATATCCTCAATTCAATCTCACCCCATCCTTCTAGTCCAGTCGAGTAACGACAACAACCACGACAAGCCAGCAATAATCTAATGGTTCTGACTTCTGAAAAAGGGTTTTACTTGTACGTGTCACTTGAAAAGGTACTCGGAATCCATTTCCGGGATCTGTAGTGATCAAAATGTTGAGGCTGCTAATTACTTGTAATTGGCCTAATTGAGAAGGCCTGCGTGTATATGTTGATAACGATGATGTTATTTTTAATCCGTCTAAGACAGCACTTACTATGATAATGCATTATATAATATTGTGTAACAGTGAAAAATACACACTTGATTGGATGCACTTGATACAGATGATCATTCTTTTGTTATTACTCACCTCAATCTGTTTTCCTTGGAACTAAAAGCAGCGGGGTAACCCACTTTTGCCCACAAGAAAAAAAAAAAAGGTACGTCGTATGTGTAAGGTAAGATCGTAGAATCTTAGAGTGGCATAATCTGATCTTGCGATTTCGTTGAACCGTCTCTTTTTCGAAACGATTGGTAGCTGTTTATTTGATGTGATGTGATGTGATTTTAGGACACTTTCTACTGCCCTACCTTCTGCTTAGTGCTTTAAGAATGTTACGTCTAAGTGCCTAACAACTTTACACTATTGTTAATCCCTCGTGTTTCTGCAGAATGTAACGAAGTCCTCGCAAGCTGAATGACTTCAATTCATGTTTAACGCTTATCATGTGTGACACGACTTAACTATTAGTAATCACATCATTATTACGTAAAATCTCACGCTTTGGTGGATCCTGGCCTTTATTACATAGTACGTTTTAGGGTAGTAAAGTTAACAAGTAGGAAGTCGATAGATCAAATCTTAGTCCCTTAATTAAGTTTCATGCTGTTGGAGGTGGTCAAAATACCGACTAATGAATGATCATGAACCAACACTAGATGTTGCGTTGGCTGCTGCTAGTCTTTGGAGTAAAGCAAAACATTCGACTGAATATCGATCAGTCCACATTTCATACATGGGCGACTTACGACGCCAATTTAGCGACTCCATTAACGGAACAACGACTTGTTTTGTCATTGATACGGAGGATTATAGCATAAATTAGGAAACTACATACTGTCCTATGCTTTGAGCAAGTCTTGTGAAATACCGTCATTCACTAACAAAGTGAAAGACAGGGGTTTTAAACTTTTAATATATAAAAGTTGAGCACATTTAGGCTTACTGTAACTTCTGGCGTGACCGTTTTATACATACCGATAGTAGAAATGATAGGCTCAATAATAGTCATCATTAACCTAAATGTAGTTCCTTTTTATGCATCAAAAAACCTTTATTTTATACTCTTAATAAAAGACGGTTTTTTTTTTTATAAGGCTTTCCTCTGCTCTAGTTTCTAATAACTAATGAACTCTATTTTTGGCACTTCATAATTAGTCTTAAGGTGAGATGTTAACGTGTGTTTTGCACATTCTTAGCGATTAGGTCTAACAGAACCATCTCCATCATTATTTATATTGTCTTTTAGTGTGTTCCACATGTTAAATTGATTTTATTAGGAGTATAATATTTATATAACTTAACATAAGCAACTTAATAAGAAGAATTATGTTTAATTGATGTTGAAGTGAACTAATCCCCCTTGTCTTGGTTTTTCACTAACTAAATCCATAAATAGTTGTTAACTTGGTACTAAAAATGAATCTTAAAATAATTATCCCGCCTATGTTTATTTCTTTGTACATTAAAACTCTATATTGATTTCTTTCATTAACTGAAGATGTCATGGTCTAGTGGTCAAGATTGAGTTACTCTGAGTAATGATTAATCCATAGATAATTCAGACAATATTAGGGGTAAATAAACTCACCAAGCTAGTCTAGACTCTAGAGTCGTTTAGTTACATTGCTTCACGACATTGTTAGGTCTGAGCGTTGGTTTTGCGGACATTTTTCTTTATAAGTTATGCCCCTTTCTTTTTGGCTTATTGGAATTGAAGTGGACCAAGTTAAAAATTATTGGGGGTCATTTAAACTTGTTTAAAATTGAGTTGAACATAGAAAAATTGAACTAGATTCATTAGAGTTGACAATTTAACATGAACTAAAATAAACTTAAATTAAACTGAACAAAACGGAACCTCTTGTAAAAATAAATACATTAAAAACACAAAGCAAAATATGTGAATATGTCATCAATCAATATCAATTGTGGGTTTAGAGAACGCAACCTTCCTCCAATTTAAGTTAGTGAACTAAAGCAACTTAAATTATGTGTCTTATTATTCCCCACCCAAATACCCAATCCTCCAAAAAATGAATTTAACTCTTCTAATTACTCCATCTATTCCGGTGAATTGTTTACATTTTGACATTTTGTGAGAAAATTTGAGAGAAGTGTAAACAACTGACTGAGACCAAAAATGAATTTAACTCTTCTAATTACTCCCTCTATTCCGGTGAATTGTTTACACTTTGATTTTTTCGTGAGGAAATTTGAGAGAACCGTAAACAACTGACTGAGACAGAGTACAAGTACTCATGTACTAAAAGCTAGTCATCCCTTAAATTCTACTCGTACTATATAAGGGTGAAGTCTAATTAATAAACCACTAAACAAGTAGTATAAAACTAAAAACTAGTTGCTAAAAGAAATCATCAACAATAAAAGTAGTGAAGATTATGGGAAAACATGAAGAAGATGCAACAATATCAAATCCAAGTTTATATCCACAAGAGCTACAATTGAAGCTATATCAAGCATTTATATTCTCAATACCCATTTTATTTTCGATCATTTTGTTTCTTCTTTTCTATCTTTTTTATCTCAAACGAAGGGCTGCCCATACTCTCTCTGAATCCCAAATTCCGAGGATTCAAATCTCTGCTGTCACTCATCACTCTACTTCTCCTGTATGTCTACTCTCTTCTGTCTTGAGTAATTCTACTGTAAGGTTTTCTTTTACATACGACAGATAATTTATGTCTAAAAAGTAACAACTTTAATGGTTGTTGTGACCATTTTAAAAGATGTACGAGTACAACAGTCGCATTTAAGCGTTTTAGCCCTCGATTTTTTGCTCCCTATTGTCATGTACAAGTAGTGTACAACCACATGCATATGAATTTACTGATTTGAAATTATAAAATTAACCCACCATATATAAAACCATATTTTGTGTAATTTTTAACGTAAATTACATCATCCCATGCATGAAAATCAACCATAAAATGTTTAATTGGCAACAACTAAATAGGTATTAAGGTATGTTCTCGTGGGAAAATCACAAAGGATTAATTAACTTAATTATTATATTTTGTTTTTGCAAATATAGACGTGGAATCATGGTATTAAAGGGGAGATTAAGGACAAGCTTAAAGTAGTTTACTTTGATGAACAACTCAAGGCCAGGGATTCAATGTAAGTGAAATAATATAACTTCTAATTTTAATTTATATGATTTATATTCATTATGTCTATGTGAAATAATACGGAGTATGATTTATATTTATTATGGTTATGTGAAATAATACGTTGTATGACTTTTATATTTATTATGGACAGTAACAAATAATTATAAAGCTTCACATAATATCGAACATATTTCGTAAGAAAAAAATAAATTTCAAAACAGTGTAAAATATACCACGAATGCATGTAATATGGTCATGTGAATTCTTATTAGATTTGTTCTCATAAATACGTCATAAATATAAAACTGTTGTAATTTTTAGCGTTGTTCAGCTAAAAATATTAAATATAATAAAACAAATATTTACATACGCGTATAAAATAAACGTAAATTTTTAACTATTTATACAGTTTAGAGCATGTGAGTAGGTTTAATTAGTGTGGTGATGTCTAAGGTAGATGGCCCAAGGAGTTGCTTAGTGGAGGCTTTTATGCATAAATTCCTACTCCACATTATGAAATATCGTGAGAATTAATAGTACTTAAATTGTGATAATATAACATTATTCTATATCAAATTATTGCAAGAATTGCATGGTAGGGATGAAAAAGGAATAACTACTTAAACATCATCATGTCAATTCTTATGAATATAATATTATAATCATTCTTTATTATTATGCTGTCTTTTTATGTACTTTTGATCCTAGAATATTAGTACTCGACATTAGGAAATGTCTTTGCCTAACGGTTAGTATGAAAACATTAAAACTGTAATGACGGTTTCATTTCTTTGTTCTTATACTGTAAAGTCTTGTGTCTCATGTATGTAACAGATGTTGTGTATGTTTGGGAGAATATGAAATGAGAGAAGAGTTACGTCAGCTGCCGTCGTGCAAACACGTGTTTCATTGGGATTGCATACGACATTGGCTTCGGACAAACGCCACGTGTCCACTTTGTAGAAGTCCTGTAATAAATATGGGCCGACAAATTAGGCATATGCCTAACATAGCCCACAACTCGGCCCAACATGTAATTGCAAATAACTCAAACGTGCACAACTCCTCTACTACTTCAGATGATGACCTTGTTATTCATGTTTTAGCATAAACTTGTATGCTCTTTACTTGGTTAATTGATCAACAATTTTGTAGTTTAGGACATAAAACATACAAACAACCATGACAATTTATGCTTGTAATTGAATTTTTGATTACTAGAACATGCTAATCGCATTAAACGATATTTTCAAATTCAGAATATATCAAGCGATATTTCCAATGTATGAAGTACGTAATTCTCAAATTCAGAATATATCAAACGATATTTTCATCATTTCATTACGCTTTTATATTTCCGTTTAAAATAAAGTGTAGGACAATTATTACTAGCTAAAGGTAAAGAGGATGATGATATAGTCGGGTTGTGGAAGATCGCAAGAGTAGCGTTAACAATGACCCAATTGGCGGGATCGAGGACGGAATTAGGGACACCGACGGGGGGAGGTCGAGGGCAAGGTGGAGGACCAGTAGGGCACGGGGCGCCATTAAGCAAAGTACAAGTACACTGCCATAAGGGCAGTACACCTTCAATAGGGGCACTAAATTCTGCTCGGATATTACAGGAACCTCTATTGCAACCTCCGCGCGCTGCCGTACATTTGTATATGTCGGGACATCCTCACGGTAACGCTGTAAAGTAACTGCACTGATCACCCTTCGCTGCTACTGACCATGTCGCTGTTACCATTATTTGTATTAACGCTTTCATCATCGCCATTATTGTTAGTTTTCGTTATACGTGCACAGTTACGTATCGGAATCCTCTATTTATACTGGAGTTATGTATCTTTTGGATTATTCTCGGAATATTGAGAAACCGGAACTGCGATTGAAACAATATTCACCTTGCACATTTTTTAGGATACTTATTACGTACAAATTTACAATATACTCCGTATGTTACCAACATTCGATCTCAAATTCAGCATATATATCAAACAATATTTTCATCTTTAGATAGTTTCCTGGTACATTATACTGAATTTGAGTAGTGCGTACACTATATAGTTTCCTTGTACATAATATTTTTATCGCGACATTAATCAATATCTTTGCTTTATCAATAGGAAAAATATAATTGGTCGATAACATAAGGATATTCATAGAATCATAGCTAGCAGCGGGCAATCAAAACAATTACAAAATGAAATTTAATGAAAGATAATTTCATAACTAATTACTAATGTAAATATCTAACGGAGTGTTAAAAGATATAACAATTCTTTGTAGATTTATCATGTACGGTCGCAGCTGTAGAACTTTAACTTTAAAAGATGTAAACGAGGGTACCATTGTGAAACGAAATGAATACTATATGATGGAGGATAGTCACAGCCGAGTGACACAGGCCGCACCGTGGGTCCTGATGTGAGGCCGCCCGGCCTCGGTCACCTAGTTTCCAGACCATGGGTCATGCTAGCTACGCGGTTTGGTAGGCACGGCCTACCGCCGGAAGCAGGAGACAGGCGTGTCAAAGTCTGTCTATACTTGCCTATACTCAGCCACTACAAGACAACTCTAGAGGACAAGGATTTAGGTTTATGACTGACACAAGGCACTAGAGGTCAACAACATTCCTTTTAAATAGGAAGAGATAGGCACGGTCAATGATTCATTCACATTATCACACAAAAAACACACAAAAAGGTATTACTTAGACTTGTCTCTATTATTCTCTGACTTCTCTTTTCCACAAAGGCTGACTTAGGCATCAGAGGGTTATCCTCTGACAGCACAGGCTAGGTTTGTGTACTTGTGCAGGAATTTCGGTCAGGAAAGGTCAAGTAGTATCGCAGCCCACATAATTCAATACAAGATTATTTATTAACTTCGAGTTGTAATTTACTTTAAATATTTATAACCCGAAACACTATATTTAAATCACCTCATTTTTTATTTATCGTATTCATTGTAATCTATAAAAACTTCAATCATCAAACAATTTAAGACGTACCGAAGTGACTCTTGAACCCCCCCTCCTTTTCAAAAATTGTCACCAAACTACAAAGGTAATAAAATTATCACATGTGAAATGAAGTACCAAGTATAAATTTGGGCAGACAATGACTCCACCATAGCCTTGACTCGAAGAAACGTGCATACTTGTGTACTAATGTTGTAATGTTTCAGTTTCCTATTCAACAAGACATGTCTACACCATCCATACTTTGAAACTTCACTTCTTTCCCCTAATTTTGCTCCCAACAACATTACAATTTGAAAGTTGAAAGCAATAGTGTGCGTATACATCATATCAAGTCTCCCTTCGTCTTAAAATAAGTTGTTAGATTAATTCATCGGGTCTGAGCTACGTCTATCGAGAGAGGAGAACACTTCATAAGCTGAAAGAGGTTCCATTATAAAACCAATTGGCAATAGAAAAAGTATCTCTTTTACTTATAAAGTACTCAACTCTCTTTAACTCGATCGATGTATGACCTTATATGTGGATGTCTTCTTCACAGTTCACACGCTCTCTCACATGTAAGGTCCCCTATTCATTAACTCTGGTCACAAGACCATGGAGATTTTGTTTTATTAACCCTAGTCACACGACCATGGGAATTTTAGTTTCATTAACCCTAGATCACACGACCATGGGGATTTTGTTTCAAAATCTCGGTCACGGCCGTGGGATTTTTGTTTCATTCGACTCAATTTCGTTTCATTCAACCTAGTCACAAAGAACCATGGACTCGACACCATGTTATCAAATTCCATGATTGAGTGACCTAGGCTAGATGAAAGCGGTTGGGCCAACTTATCGACGAGTTCGAAAAGAATGGCGTTCTCGTGCGGCGGGTTCAAAAAGTTAGGACGTTTCTGTATGACCATCTGAATTACTAGTTCGAAAGGAGTAGCGATCCTGTAACCGAAAAAAAATATCATGAACGAAGACCAAATAAGAGGAAAAAAAATGTTTCAATCCAGTTCAAAACCCGAACGGAGTGAAACGAAAACCAAATCAGAGAAAAAAAGTGGACTGAGGATCAAGCTGACAAATCCGCTGTCTGGGTTCAATCCAAGCCAAATGGACCAGTCTGGTCTGATTTCTGGTCCGAACCAAAAAAAATTTCCTTATACTAAGCTAAGCTTTAAACCAAGGATTTTTTTTAATTTTTTTTCATTTTCATTACCATCTATTAAATCCACCAAATTAAAAAAAAACCTTTTTTTTAGTTTTTTTTTTTTTTTTTTTGGCAATAATTTTTTTTTTTTAGTTGGATGAAGTATTAATTTAGAAGTAACTAAATTTCTGATCTAATTTAGTGGCTAGGACAGAAATATCATGAACAATAGGTTTCAAATTCGACTTCCCCTTTCCCGTTCATTATGCATGGTTTTAAAGATGCAATGAGTTAAGCAAAAAGAGTACTCCGTACACGGAAATGAAACAACGATTCGAAACGAAACAATGATTCGAAACGGCTAACATATTATATATTCACATCACTTTTACAATCATCCTACCATAATAACTACCATTATTAATATTATTATAAAGTTATTAACTAATAGTACCAACCAACGAAACTTGTTGGTTTTGGAGCACCACTTCCTTCTGCTTTTCAAAAGGTGCTCCCCTAACTAAAGGAAATTGTTTCGACTAATCTCTTCATATAACCAAGCAAACCACTAAACACACTAAACGAATCTCGACATAATTATTTCATCTACTCAATAAAACGCCTTTTATAGCCCAACAATGACTGCATTATTACACGGTTGAATTCCCTGATGTTTCGAAGCTTACTGCAGTTCCCTCGCCTTCTATTGATGACGTTCCCATTTTCGTTCTTGGCTTCATTTTTTTGAGTTCTTCGCTTGAACATATGTACATCTTTTTAGCCATGTTGCAGAATTCCCTGTAACACCGTCAAAACACTACGTCAGTCATTTACTTAATTCATTACCGTGTCGTGTAAATTTGTGTATCAACTGAGAGTAAACAAACTTACGGCCATGGATCATCTCCAACAAGCATCATATCACCTTCATTGTCCGTAAATACGACTTCCCATTTACCCCTAGAACGCATTTCACCCTTTATATCAAACAGATCCTCCAACTCGTCTAGAAGCTGATCATATCCATCTAAAGTCGCCAAATCAACAGCTCGGCCAACAGCAACCCCTTGCATTTGCACCTTCATTCACAATTTGATTTAGTCGACAACAACTTGCTTACGATACAGAATGAAACGGATACATCATTTGGATTAGATTTACCTTGGTGCGGCTCCTAGCAGAGGAAGTCGATTTAATTTGCATCTCTCGAGTTGAATTTAGCTGTATAGATTGTCTCTTTTCTTGACTCGCTTTTGACTGATCAGAATCCACAGCTGAATCTGAGCTTGGACCTTGTTCGACGGCTGAAACTCTAGTCATATTCAGATCTTGCTCTAACGCCCCCTCTCGATTAATTGGTGTGGTGGGCACCATTAAGTCAATTCCAAACAATCGGCAACTTGGAACCGTCTCAGTTTTCCTCGTAATTCCATTTTGATCTTCACTTTGTTTTTGGGCTATCGGCGTGGAATACCCAGAAAAAACAGACCACGCAGTAGCAGTTTTGCAGTCCTCAACCTCATTCTAAAATAGAATATTTATATTGGCAGCAAATCGGCAATAACAAAAATGAAACCGTAAGAACTTCACAATAATTAAAAAAAGTTCCCTCCAATAAAAAAAGGGTGCCAAATGAGGGTCACCTGAGCAACACCGGTAGGAGTATTCCACAGCAACGAATCATTAGTCGACATAGACTCCCCTATAAAACAAGCAAACAGACAACAGTTGAGCGGATCAAAATGAGTAAATATCAAAGATTAGAGAAACGAAAAGAAAGCTTCTCTAACCGCGAATAGGCACTTCAATAGAAGGCCGAAGTTTTTTGTTCGAAATGATGGCATCAGTGGTATTTGGAGAAGCCCCAAACGGTTCAATTTCCCACGGGGAAACCCTATCCGGCCTTGGTATTGATGTCGGCTCATCCCATTGAACCTGCACAACCGAGTTGAATATATTAAAACGACAAAAAATTATGAGAAACAAAACTCAGACGCAAAAGTTGGGGCTTACAAACCTTCAGTGACCGCCATCTCGAATCTTTCCACTGAGGAGAAAGGTCATCAACACCGACAACTGTTCCGGTGAACCTTTCAAAAAACAATATTTTTCGGAAGATAAGTTAATAATGTTACACAAACAACAGATAGAAGATCCAGAAGAAAAAAAAAAAAAAACACTACCTTCTCTCAGGAGCATCCTCGCCTTCAAATCTCATCTTGAACCTCACACCTACTGTAAAACCATTGTTCACCGACTCCAAATATTTGTTCAACCCTATGATGAATTGGCTCATCCTGTTCAGTTAATACCGAAAGAAAAAAATCAGTCCTAAAAAAAACGGAAGAATGTGAGGTATGAATGCTAGCAGTTAGATATGGTAGAGAGGTCATACCTCGGCTTATAGTAGACCACAAAGAAGGTATGAGTGGTGATAGCATGGGAAGCAGTTGCAAGGACACCGAGATGCATGCTCTGACTTGAGATCACAGACGATGGCATGTTGCTCTGCTGACGAGCCACACGTCGAACACCTACCCTCAATTCCCCACTTTCACCTCTACATTTACACCAAAAAATGATTCATTCAGGTTTAAAAACCTCATGCAATCCAGCAACAAAGAAACCATGCAGCGTTCGTGGATATCATACCTGAGAAAAACAAAGGAATCACCAGCGACTAATCGCTTTGAAGTCACAAAGTGACTCCATCCAGTTGTAAGTAAATGCCTCCTCGGTTGTCCTACATAAGAATTCTTACTTCAGCAAACGACTACTCATTTTGACATAAAAAAATAACATGAAACACTAATGCAACCGTCACCTCTGAAGATGTGCTTAAAACGCCAGACGTAGCCGTGCAAATCCTCAGCAGCCAACTCTTGAGTTGGAGTTTGCTGTGTCATATCCTACAGAACACCAACAAATACGAAAGTCAGTCAAACTACGACAACTGAAGTAAGACAGCACAGGAACACAGTATGTATAAATGTATACCAGAGGAGGAAGGCATTCATTGGCATGTTTCCGAAGAACCGAGAACCCGCCATGAGTGCTGGTATCAGAAGCCGTCAAAGGCTTGGAGAATGATCTGACGACAGGTCTCGGCGTCTCGGGAGGACAGGGATCAGGCTTAGTAGGTTCAGTTTGCTACACACACCAAAATCAGAAAGAAAGAATTTCAACCCCAAATTACAAAAGTTAGGTAAGAAGAAAGAAAGATGCTTTGTATGTCAAACTCACAAAGCAAAGCAAAATAAAACACATCACTTTCAACAGACTTACATCAGTTTCAGGCATTAAAGTTATCTGAGCATACACTTCATCTGTTTCTTTTTCAGCCTACAAAAAAAACCCCCAAATTTTGGAACAATCCTACTTTTGTCACCAAACACTCAAACATAATTCTGCTTAATTATTAAATATAGTCAAAAATACCAGCAAAACGATGTCCATCACACGGCATAAGATCTTAGAAGAAAGATTAAACATGTGCATTCTCTCATTAACTTCTTCATTTGTAGAAGCTTCAAGCTGACAACATAAATATAAAAAGTAAATAAAGGTGACATCTTTAGCATAATTTTACCCTCTAAATTAAGAGGGTATGTTCAAAATTGGATTAAAAATTACATAAGTAAATAAAGGTGACATCTTTAGCATAATTTCACCCTTCAAAATTAAACAATTGTATTAAAAAAAAATAGTAAAACTACAACAAAGTAACATACTTGTTCCATATGACCTTGAGGAAAATAGTAAACACGTTCTCCTAAACGAGGAATTTCTACAAGAGGACCTGCACAAGCTTTCCATAATTCTGAATACAAAACATCAACTTCACCTGCAAATTAAATTACCCCACTTCATTAATAATCAATTCATAATTCACAATTCAAAAACCCAAAATTGAGAATTAAAAAAAAAAAAAAAAAAAAAAAAAAAAACCTGAATCTCTGAGAGAATAAGGCATAGTGTTAGACATGAGTTGCAGCGAAGAAGATGAAGGAAATGAAAGAATTTTCAAAAGGGTAATTTGATTTGATAAGAAAAATAAAAAAGAAGTAAATACAGCAGAGAGTACAGAAGTAGGAGGAGAATTGTACGTGGGAGTAGTAATAAAAGCACACAGCTTTTTGGTGTTCCCCAAAAAAAACGAAACGCCAACTTACTCAATAAAAAAAAAAAAAAAAAAAAAGGTATTTAATTTAATTAAATTAAATTAAACTAAATTGAAATTGAAATTGAAATTGAAATTGAAAAAGTAGAAGTGCTCAGAAAACAAGTGTTCTTGAGAATATACACAACATTGATTGAGGTGTTGAGTATATAGAGACTTTGTTGAAGAAGAAGAAGAAGAAGAAGAAGTTGTTTTGGGGGAGATTGTGTTACGCAAAAGAAAGTGGAAATAATGGGGGAGGGTGTTGTTTTAAAACAATGCAATGTTTTTGCAATTGCCTCATGGTACCCACACGGGGACATTTTCTTTTCTTTTTCATTTTTCTATTTTTGCCTTTCTTATTCATTTTTTATTTATTTATCGTGTTTTTTTTTTTAATCGTTTGTTTGCTATGCGGTTTTAGAGTGGACCCATTAGTTAAAAATACTCCGTATGAAGTTATTAAAATCACCTTTTACATTATAAAAAGGTACGTGTAATTATTTGGGGTAATTACGGTATTGTAAGAGGTTGTCTCACAACCACCGTAATACATGTTCACTGGTATTTTAAAGAAAAAAGCCAGATAGAGTAATTAAGAAAGGAGATGGTCATAGACTCATAGTGGTAGTTAATGGAGAATAGTTGATCGCCTGACTCACTTTTATAGTTTTATGTTCCATTTAGATTTCATTGATTGTAAATAATAGATGAATAAACAATTACTCCGTATATAATTAGAAATTTATTTTCATAAGAAGTAATGAGACACCAAATAGGACATGAAATGGTACAAGAGATCCGCTCTGTTAATGGGGTGATAAAAATGTACTCCGTAATAGATAATATAAGTGATTAATCAGCAAAAATGGAGTAATATTTTGTTTGATGATGACCTTTCTAGTGGTTGTCTAATGGGGATGGTTTTAGAATGGGTGATGAATTGATGATCATTTTCATTTTTTTTTTAAGAAACGAACATTGGTTACTTATTAATTGGCTAGGATTTAATATTGTAAAAATCTAATAGTTTGTAAACTTGTACTCGCAGTTCTTTGATGAAAATATTGTTCACTGTAATCAACAAGAAAAAGTATTTGAGTATTAATATTGGGAGTATTTTCTTCTTGGTAATTTTAATGTTTCTTTTTTAAAAAAAAACTAGTCTAGTGAAATACTCTTCCCTTTCATCTTTTTCCTCCTATTGTCTAAAAAGAAAATTTCAACCTTTTCATTTCATTTCTAACATATACTCCGTACCTATTACCATTTACATAACCTTATTTCTTAATATAATACATGTGTCATTTTTTTTATATCGGGAAAAAGATGGAATAGATGGAGTATTACTTTTCTAATTGTAGTAAATAATAACAAAATATTTTTAAAATTATACCAATGCCACTATCAATTAGCCCCTCCAATTCAGCGTCTTTTTTCAATATTAATATGGCATAAAAATTAAGTTGGGCAGATTGTGTGATTTAAATTGAAGTAAAAAATAATAAAGCAAATTGTGTGAATAAAATTAATTAGTAAAAGATTAATAAAAATAAAAATGAGAAGAGAAGAGGGGGGTGAATTTTCACTTAGGTAAAGTGAGAAAAAAATTACGGAATTGAAGGAGTATAATAGTGGGATGAAGCCATGCAGGGAGTAAATCTATATCAGGGAAATATAGAGAAATAAATGGAGAAAATCCAAATTAGGTTAGAGCACTTCCGGTGTTACTATTAGGAATTATTTAATTTAGCTCATTGAATATAAAATATACTTTGTACATAGAAATTAAATTTTTATGGACTTGTAATTAGGTGAATTGTTTAGATATTGTCGAATTTATGAAAGAATTGCACTTGTATGATTATATTGCATAAAATTAGGTATTGAGACATTAGACTTTCCCATGAATTAGTACAAAAAAAGTGTTGGTTTTGTATATCAAATTCCAATTAATTATCCATAAATTGTCTTTCAAAATAGAGAAATTTAATTACCTAATAATAGTGAATTCTCACGAGAATATTTTTTTATATTCTATACGTGCTAACCTATCACATTTTGAGCAATTCACATTTATTATCTCATTCGCATGGTATTAGAATTCATAAAAATTTAATTCCTAAATGCAACTAAGCGACACCTTAGAATTTTAAGCAAAGTTTCACATCCCATGGCAACCAAACAAGATTATTTGGTCATCATTGTTTTTTCAAAGGACTATAAGGCCAGGACTAAATTAATTGAATAGTGAGTATTCTGAGAGACCGTCTCACAATAACTTATTGTGAAACTAACAGATCACAACCATAAAATTATGGGAAAAAAAAGGGAAAAAAATAGAAAATATAAAGTAATCACCATCAAAGAGGTCTCACACAAGAAATTGTGTTTATCGAATTATTGTAATTGATTTTTCATAAGCGAGATTTACCTCAAATTTTACTTTATTCATTTACTTCGTATCTTTTAACAATTGATCTATTGAAAAAACGTCTCACTCTATTTATGGTGAGACTAAGTCACAGAACTAAATTACTCTTTAGACAAAGTAAAAGAAGAAGATAAATTAAAACTATATACTCCCTCTGTCTCAGTCATTTGTTTACACTTCCCTCAAATTTTCCCCACAAAAAAGTTAAACTGTAAACAAATCACTGTAACGGATGGAGTATATAACTACCAATTGTTGTGAGAGGTTTCACGATAAAAGTATCGTGAGATTGTCTCCTATAAGAATTTTATGATCTTTAATGGTTACCATTTTGTTACAGAGTACTTCAATAATATACAAGTTTTTCTATATTTTTTTTAATCAAAATTTAATCGGTTACTCAATTATTGGATGAGAAAATCCGATTATCGATTCAATAAAGTAATAACATATTTTAGTTTATATTTGCTGTTAAGTTACTAATTTCTAATATATTTTGAAAAAGACAGAGGGTTAAATTTCAAGCTCTATTGTTCTAGTATAGTGTGACCTTATCTCACCTTCTCCCTTCTGCAATTATACCGTGGAAGGATGGCGTTGTCAAATAAGAGTTTTTAGATATTAAGGTGTGTAAGAGCACAACGTCCAATGTTCTCGAGATTCAAACTTACAGTCGACATCTTGCAAAAGTGTCTGGTTCAGATATTGATGGAGAACACTAACTCTGATTTATTTTAAAATCTATTAGAAATTTTTAAAAACTAATAATTTAACAACAAATTGATATTAAAATATGTTATTACTTGATTGAATCGATAATCAGATTTCATAATTTATAATTGAGCAATTTTAAAAAAAAAAAATCAAGAAATAAAAGAGGAAAATTTGTATATCATGACTTCATGAGAGTTGTTGGGGGTGACTTCTCCCGGGTCCGACACACTTGGACCAGCTAGACTTGGGGACCGGAAGGTGCCCACGGACCCCCTGATCCACCCATCTCTCCCGGGTCCGACAAAACAGGGCCGGGTGGAATGTGGACCGGGGCGTTTCTTATACCAAGGAACCCAATGATCCACCCGGTCCGGACAGGTATGGCCCACCCAGGGCCGTACTGTACGGAGCGGGAGCACAAGAAGACAAATCTGAGATAAGTATAAAAGGCAACTAAAACCCTAAAAATCACTAAGTTCCACACACACACAAAAACACTACAAAAAAGGTTTTTCTCTCTCTTTTCTCTCTCTAAATTTATTTGTCTTTGTAACTGACTTGAGCGTCGGAGGGCCATCACCCGGAAGGCCCCGGGGCTAGGTTTGCTACGTAATTTCAGGAGAAGAGGAAGGGAGAAGAGAACCGTGAGCTAAGGACCGCTCCAGGACTTAGTTCATTTAGCTTGTAATCCATAATCAATTTGTAATCACTTGTATTTAGTTTTGGTATTTAGTTCCTAACTTTATACCCGAAACAATTGGCGCCGTCTGTGGGGAAAATTTCACAAAAATCTTACAAAAAGCCATGTCAAACCCTACACAAGAGCCGAGGAAAGCAGTGGAAAAGCAACTACCGGGAGGAGGGGTTTGGCATTCCCTGGAGGCCGAGCCGCAACGCCTTGACTCGGAGGAGAAAAGGATGATGAGTGCTTTCCTCGAAAAGCGAGGAGACACCACTGCCGGTGCTCCCTCCCGAGACAAGTCAGCGTAAGTCTCCACCAAGAAAGATCCCATCCGTCCGTGACACCTAGAAGCTTTTTCATGAGGACAATGAGACATCAAGCAACGATAGTGCGTGGAGAGAGTGAACATTCTCACTCGGCGTCGATCACCACCTCGATCCAGAAGTGTCCAAGCACGAGGTTCCACGCACCGAGGCCCAAGCGCAACAAACCCAAAGGAAACACAACACAAGGAAAAGTCACGATAAAATCGCCTTTGGCTTCTGGTCTTTGGAGTACCCTCTTCCTCCCAAGATGAAAATTCCAACGATACAATATGGCGGAAAAAGCAGACCGGAGGAACATCGGCGGCCTATGAGAGCCACATGATGATGTACGACTCTACGGACTACGTTTGGTGCAAAGTTTTTCCTACGACCCTGACGGGACTCGCACAAACCTGGTTCCGTAACCTCCCAACTGGCTCCATCTACGGATATGAGGACATGTGCCGGGTGTTCCGCCAGCAGTACGGAGGGAACAAAAGGAGAGAGAAGGTGGCTACGGAGCTCCTGTACGTGGTGCTGGGGAAGAGAGAAGAGTGAAGGAGTATATGACCAGGTTGTGAGAGAATCACAATGAATCGAGACCTGGACTCCAAGATAGGGTCCATGCCTTGGCGGTAGGGCTAAGAGGGAGAGTGAAAAGTCTCTGATCAATCACGGCTAGCTGATGGCGGCCGCGAGATGGCGAAGGCTTTGTGCGAAGAGGCGATTCCATAAAACATTGATGAAGAAATGACAAGAAGGAGGACGGCGAGCCCAACAGAATGGAAAGGAGGCGCCGGAGGTACAACAACAACAACAACAACAACAACACCGCGGCAATTTCAACCGCGGCGGTAATAACAATCACAACGATCGCCGGATAACCGGACGGCCGAGGCCAGGGAAACAACCAAATTCAGCCAAAGAATGGACTCACTACACACCACTCATCAGGTCTCAGGCGGAAATTTTTGAGATGACCAAAAACGAAATCAAGTGGGCCGCCCCTCGACCGCAGAAACACCCAGGGAACGATAAGTCGGTTTTCTGCGAATACCACCGACGGCCGAAGCCATGCAGCGGAACAACTGCGTATCCTTGAAACACGAGGTCGGCGGTTAGTACAATGAGCACCTTGCGCCGCTTTATTAAGACAAGCGAGACAGAGATGGTGGCGAAGGTAGTGGTGATCCGGTCAGCGGTCAGAAAAAGAACAAGCAAAGAATAGCGAAATCCATATGATCGCCGGGACGGAAGAGTCGATCTTGTCGGAAGGAAAAGAAGAAGCGGAGAACGTGAAGCGATCTAGGATGGGCATATATTCGGTAGAGGATAGCACAAAACCTCCCATCCGGACTTGACCATTAGCCAGGAAGACTATCAGCGAATCTCTTACCGCAAGACAATGACCGTTGGTGATCTCCATGGACATCGGACCCCATCCCGGTCCACGGGTGCATGATAGATCTGGAGCTTGCACCAACCTCTGTCTGGGAGACATTCGAAAGTTAGGTCCGAAGAAGGAAGCGGCCCGACACCATACATAGGCTGTTGTGTAAGCCGGCCGGCCGACATCAGGCCAATGGGGACGATAACCTTGCCGGTCCACGATAGGGGAGGAAGACATGGCCCGGCGTGAGACGCAAGCCGTGGTCGTTGGCGCCCCATCGGCGTCTGGCGCCCTCATCGGCCGGTCACTTTGGACCACATTCATCTTTGTTGTGTCAATTCGGCCGGCTATGGTTTATGTAACGGACAATTGGGTGAGGAAAGTTTATGGCGACGAGCGGGAGATCCTGCAATTCCCTATCGGCCGAGAGCGAAGCGAGAAGAGCGATGGCGGAGGTGAAGCTCCAGGAACAAAAGGAGAAGCGAAGTGCGGATGTGACTCGGGGCCGGAAGCGAGACAACGTAAATTGGTATCACCAGGGAAGAAGTGTAATCATCGGGCGAGCTAGACCGGCTTCAAGAGCGATCGATTAGTATCTTGGAAGAAAACAAAGGCGTGTTTACTGCTGAGCGGCGGAGATGCCGGGGATAAGCCCGGAAGTAATTGTACACCAGCTGAACGTTAACCCCAGCTACAAACCAATCAAGCAGAGGCTGCGGCCCATGAGTGCGGAAAAGGACGCGGCCATTCTCGAAGAAATAAACAAGTTATTGGAGGCGGGTATCATCAACGTTGTGGACTATCAGTGGTTGGCTAACGTGGTAATGGTGAAAAAGGCGTCCGGGGCGTGGAGAATGTGCGTTGATTTTACAAATCTAAACAAGGCGTGCCCCAAAGACTGCTACCCGTTGCCAAGGATTGATCAGTTGGTGGACTCCACCAGTGGCCACTCGACCTTGAGTTTCCTGGATGCCTTCTCGGGATACCACCAAGTCTATCTGTCGAGAAGAGGGCAGGCCGGTGCGCCTTCATCACGGACACGGGGTCTACATGTACAAGATGATGCCGTTCGGACTCAAGAACGCCGGGGCCACGTACCAGCGGCTGGTGGATGCCGTGGTCGCAAAGCAGAAGGAGAAACATGGAGGTATATGTGGACGATGCAATTGTGAAAAGTAAGTCAGATGAGAGACACTGGAAGACTTGAGAAAGCGTCGCTTCGCTCGAGAGAATACCAGGATGGCGAATCAGAAGAAGTGTACCTTTGGAGTCCGGTCGGGGAAGTTTCGGGTACTGGTCATTTCAAGAGGGATTGACGCCAACCCCGAGAAAGTCAAGGCCATTTTAGACCTGCCGGCACCGAAGACAATTAAGGACATTCAAATTCTGACCGGGAGGATGACAGCATTATCCAGGTTCATCTCCCGGTCCGCTGACAAGTCCACACCGTTCTTCCAGGTCCTAAAGGGAAATAAGAGGTTTGTATGGGGGAAGGAGCAGGATGAGGCCTTTGAACAACTAAAGAGACATCTTACAACATTGCCTACTTTGGCAAGACCGGTCACGGGCGAAACTTTAATCTTGTATATCGCCGTGACCGCGAGCGCAATATCAGCAGTCATCCTACGGGAAGAAGAAAAACAACAACAACCAATTTACTTCGTCAGTCATGCATTAGGGCGATCGGAAAAAGAACTACCCGTGCTCGAAAAAGCGCGTCTGTTGTTATTATAGCGACTTGAAGCGAGACCATACTTTGATGCTCACCCGGTGGAGGTGCGCACAGACCAGCCCCTGGAGAAAGCACTTGAAAAATTTGAAAAATCCGGCAGACTCCTCAAGTGGGCAATTGAGCTGTCAGGTTTCGGCATAACCTACACCGGAAGAAACGAATCAAGGCCCAGGCCCTAGCAGATTTCATTGCCGAGTGCACCCACCCGCCAGGGGGATGCACCGAAAGGAGTATGGCGGTATATCTGACGGGTCGGCCACCATCCATGGCTCGGTCGGAGTGGTGATCGTCGATCCGAAGGACACGAGTTTGAGCATGCCTAAAATTTGCCTTCCGACCACAAACAATGAATCCAAGTATGAGGCGGTCTTTGGCGAACTGGAAGCGGCAAAGGCCATGGGGCGAAGAGATCGGCGAGAACGGACTCGCGGTGGTGGCGAGCCAACTTAACGGGAATACGAGGCGGGAAGAAGGGATGGCGTTATACCTCCAGAGCGAAAGCCACGACCGGTGAAATCTTTTGAAGTTCATCATATCCCAGTCAAAACAACAAAGCGGACGCGCTTGCCAAACTTCGCGGTCTGCAATGAGACAACAAGTCAAAAGCGATCCTGATTGATATCCGGCGGCAAAGGGAGTGTTAACGGTCAATGCCATCTCGAAGACGGCTGGATGAGGCCGAAATCTTGAAATACAAGGCTGGAGGAGAAATCCGGAAGACAAGATCGAGGCGGCTAAAGCGAAGAGACTAGCCCCATGGTTCATCCTCGTGAGCGGAGAGCTCTACCGGCGATCATTCGACCCGCTACTAAAGTGCGTAGGGGGCATGGGCCGAATTCATTTTAAGCGACATACACTGGGTCTGCGGTCACCACGTCACCGGGCGTCGCTAGCCCTAAAGCATTGAGAGCCGGCTACTTTTGGCCCACCATGCTAAAGGATGCCAAGGAATTGAGTAGCGGTGCCGGCGATGTCGAGATCTTCGCCGGACATCCACCTTCCCGCCAGGGACCTCAGACCAGTCTTGAGCCCGGTTCCTTTTGACCAGTGGGGTATGGACATACTGGGACCATTCGCAACGGTCACCGGGGGCAGGAAGTACGTAGTAGCGGCTATTGACTACTTCACCAGTGGATAGAAGCGAGGCTATCGACCATCACCGAACAATTTGTGAGAAAGTTTATCTGGAGAAATGTAATCACAAGGTTTGGGGTGCCCAAGGTCGTGGTATTTGATCACGGGAAACAGTTTGACAATGACAACATGCGGGACTGGCTAAAGCGGAACGGGACAATCGTCGCATACTCATCGATTTGCCACCGCGAGCAGCGGACAAGCGAGGCCGCCAACAAACAAATCTTGGCGGCATGAAAAAGCGGCTGGGCGAGCTCGAGGGCATGGGCCGATGAGTTGCCAAGCGTTCCTTAGTCAAACAGAACTACAGACAAGGAATCCACCTGGCATACCCCATTCAACATGGTTTACGGAGCCGAAGCTTTACTCCCGATTGAAGCGATTCTACCCGGCCGAGAACAATCCTACGATCCCACGTGAATGAGCAAGCGAGAAAAGTATTGGACACCGCTAGATGAGGTCAGGGACCAGGCAAGAGAAAATCTGGCGGTTTACGAGCGAATGAGGAGAATGTCTGATCGAAGAGTGAAGCATAGGGAGTTTGGTGGGAGACCTGGTGCTAAGACGAGCATCCATTCTGGGAAAGGAACATTCACGGGAAGTTGTCGACCACACAGGAAGGGCCCTATCGGATCCACGAGAGATAAAGCGGTAGGGGACCTTCGTCTTTGAGAGATATGGCGGCCACGACCTCAGTCCCATTGGAACTCCGATCGTTAAAGAAATATTACGTGTAAGCGTTGTACTCTTTCCTTACCCGTGGTTTTGTCCCATTTGGGTTTTCCACGGGAAGGTTTTAACGAGGCAACGTATAGACATTTATGTAACGCAGTGATCGGGAATGTTGACACCGCATGACTTTTGTAAGTTTTTGGTAAACTTTTAGTAGAATTTTGCTTGACATTTGTTTAGATTTGTATCACACAAAGGTGGCCAGGAGAGGGGGACTACCCCGACCCCGCTAATCACGATAGTCGATTCAAAAATAGGAAATTTTGAAAATTTTTGCTAACACTTTCGGAAAAGGAGGATAAACATCCAAAATCAGGCTGGAGCAGGCGGGGGCAAGAACAAGCCTCGGGCGGTAAAAGACATAAAAGACCAGGAGAAGGGCAAGACCTCCCAGCACCCATGCCTACGTACGGAAGAACATCGCGCCTTGAGAGTCCAGGCCCGGGGCCTGGGCGGCTCGCGCCTACGTATGGCCTCGCGACAATGCTCATCCGGCCGTCGTCGGGCCGGGTGAGGTGCCCTAAATGCAAAGAGCCGGATGTCTATGATGGCCCAGCGTGCTCAGCCGCTCACCGCGATGTCGATCTGACCTTGTGGCCGGTGGCGGTGCGGACCTCCCATGGGTAAGACCTCCGCAGCGACCAGCGCTGCGTCGTCTGGAAGAACATCGCGCCTTGAGAGTCCAGGCCGGGGCTGGCGGCTCGCGCCCTACGTATGGCGCACAATGCTCATCCGGCGTCGTCGGGCCGGATGAGGTGCCCTAAATGCAAAAGAGCGGGATGTCTATGATGGCCCACTTGCCTGGCCGCTCTCACCGCGATGTCGATGCGACCTTAATGGCGGTGGCGGTGCGGACCTCCCATGGGTAAGACCTCACGCGAACCCAGCTGCCACGTCACGGAAGAACATCGCGCCTTGAGAGTCGGGCCGGGGCACTGGCGCTCGCGCCCTACGTATGGCCTTGCGATGCTCATCCGGCGGCGTCGTCGGGCGGATGAGGTGCTCTAAATGCAAAAGAGCGGGATGTCTATGATGGCCCACGTGCTCAGGGCTCTCACCACGTTGTCGATCACCAGACCTTATGGCCGGTGGCGGCTGCGGACCTCCCATGCCTACGTAGGATGAACATCGCGCCTTGAGAGTCCAGGCCTGGGGCCCGGGCGGCTCGCGCCCTACGTATGGCCTTGCACAATGCTCCTCCGTGATCGTCGGAGGCAAGTGTATGAACGCACGGAAGAGTAGTCACAATCACCGGACACTAAGCAGTGCATGGTCCCGGTATTGACAACACAATGAGAGAAAGCCAGAAATTTGACTAAGTATGAATAGAACGCTGGGACCAAACAATATTATCCGGCCCCGGCACAAACGGCAAAAACGGTACAAGCATTAAGAGAGAGATAATAACAAGGAAGAATACGCCTGAAACTACCCGGTACCGGAAGATAATAGCATGAATAAAAACAAGATAGAAATAAGCTAAGTATAGAAAAGCTACTCGGCAGCGGCAGACGTCAATATAAATGTAAACGGAAATAACAAGCCAAGTATGGAAAAACAAAAGGAAAAAAGCCAGGTGTGGAAAACAAGCTAGACATAAAATTACCCGGCAAGCGGTACCGGGGCATAGCATTCGAATAAAGGCTAGAAATTCGGCCAAGTATAAACAAGATGGAAAAGCGCTGTGGCTGAATAATATCACACGGCCCCGGTGCAAATAACGAAAGCAGTATAAGCGTTAAAAGAAAAATAAAAGCGGGAGAGAGCATAAACCGTCCGGCCTCGGACGAAAGTACTGCGAGTAATAAATACTTTAGTAAAATAAGCTAAGTGTGGGAAAATCACCCGGCCCCGGCAAGAACAACGAAAATAAAATAATACGAGTGAAAACACAGCAAAATAAGCTAAGTATGGAAAAGCAAAAGTTAGAAACTAACATTGATAAAAGAGTATATTACAAGGTTGTTTCCCCCGGACCCACATGTCGGGCCGGGAGAGAATTTAAATAAACGAAAAAAGAAGAACAACTAAATGACCTACCAGAACCGGCAACCGTCCTCACCAAAAGGCCCGCCTACTCCAGACTGGCTTGAGTCTTATTGGAAGCTAAAATACAGACAAAATGTAGGCTAAGGGGAGACTCATCAGATCACCCCGAGCAGGAAGATGCGGAAGACAGCGGCCCGAGTTCCTAGCAACCGGCATCGCCGCCGGCTGCTTTCTTCTTAGCTTCCCTCTCCCGGTCCGCAGCCTCCTCAAGTTCGGCGAGGCGGTCGAAGTTGAAATTGGGATCGACCTTGTCGATAAACCCTTTCGTCTCGTTGGACCCAAAATCAACCCCGTCATAAAAGGAGTTGGCACGAACCTGGGCGAGCTCAACCTGATGGGCCGCCTTCATTTCTTCCATCTCAAGTTCCAGACGGGTCGCCTTAGCCTGTCTCTCCGCCCTTTCGGCCTCGGCGCCTCACGCCGGGCAATGGCGGCGTCGGCCTTGAAAGACCTGCGTATATTGAAGAGCGGACTCTCCTTCTCTTTGAAAGCTCCCACGGTGGAGCTCTTCTCGCTTCAACTTGCCGGGAGAGTGCGCGACTTCCTTCTTGAGCGGCGGCTTCTTTCTCACGGGCTTTCACGGCGCTTTTCAGCGGACGGCGCCTCCATCATTTCTTTGTTGGCCTCGGTGGAAGCCGCCTCGTAGCCATGACGGTCAAGCTTCGCTGCGGTATCTAGCGTGAACTTGCGAAAGAGTCCACGGCTGGCTGCGGGCGCATAGCCATGTCCGTGGCCTGGATAGCGAGACCGGCGATAGGTGGGGTCTCTTCAACGAGACCCGCCGGCGCTTTATCCGACTGCCGGAGACGGCGGAAACTTGACCCTGGCGGCGGCTTTGGTCTTAGAGGAAGCGCCCTGGATGGAGAAAGATAGCGGTGTAAATATCTTGCTCAGCGATAGGAAAGGCGAGGAGAGGCCGTGCGAAGGGACATCCAGGGCGCCCCTGGATAGACTCCCATGAAAGCATGGAGCTAACCTTCTTGCTTCTTGGAAGGTCGGACGTCTTAAGTGAGAGATTCGACTCCACGATGATGGCGTCAGGACCCTGAGATGGTTGGAGAACCCGACCTCTTTGGCGGAGCTTGGGAGAGAATTCCTGCGAAACCCCGCACGTCCCTCACAGCGCGGGCGGGCAATGTTGTCTTCCATTTGCGGATGGGGATAAACAGATCTGGCCATTGTGCTCTTTGCTCGACCTCCCTTTCATTGCGGTTTGTAAGACACACGTTTCCTACCCATTGGTCTGTCGGGAACCTCACCCTGCATTATCAGCTCTCTCAAAGTGGGCTTACGCCGCTTCAAATCTACGGCAGGCGTTTGGTCAAGCGGGCGGTTCTTTGCGTCCAAACCGATAGATGCTAAGTCCCCCGGAGTCAGGTAGTCGAGATCGCTTTGTTAAGCGAGGCTAGGTCGAGGCGGGAAGGCGGAAAAGTAAGATAAACACGAACAAGCAAAGATAACAATAACGCTAAGTTCACTGGCCACGGCCCTCGCTTTTTGCTTTAAGTAGGGACGAGGCCAGGCCACGCTCGGGAATTTGTCTTCTGAGATCGTATCTGCCGGAGGAAGCCAATTTTTGGGGAACCAATCTTTCCCCACTTTGTAGGCCTTGAAATAGGCGCTGACCTCTGATTCCTCTTTGGTCGTGGGAACGTCCTTCGAAAGAACCTCCCGGAACCCACTCGCCCGGGTCTCGGCGACACCTCACGTCGTTGTGAAAGCAGCGGGGGTGGTCAAAAACACGGAGACTTGAGGAAGAGCCACCGCTCATTCCACCCTTTCATCGAGTCGTTGGGCGGATAGTGAGTCAAAGCCCGACTTCGGTGACTAGCGACCACCATCCTTTTGTCGATTTGTTAGTACATGGCGGAAGTGATGAAGGCGGCGAACAGTTATCGAGAGGAAAGCCAGATCTGAACACGCCCAGGCGAAGGCAACTATAATCCTCATGCCAAAGCGGCGTCATCTGGCATATGGCTATATTTGCCCGCTCGCGCACTTTAGCGATGAAGGGGTGGAGGGGCAATCGAAGCCCATGCTCCAGATTCTTCAAGGACACGGCCGGATGAGGGTCCGGAGGACGAACCACGTGATGATGTGTTCGACACGGCGAACTCCCACTTCTCGGGTAAATTATAATGTTCGCCCATTTCGAGCGGTTTTTCTCGAGAAGAAAGTCCACAAAACCTAGGTTAATCCTAGTGTTCATAGGAATCTGGAATACACTTTGCTCAAAATCGCACATGCGGGAGGTCGACTGGGAAGGTCGGCACGAGAAGGTCCGGCCACAGCGGTCCCAGCCTGGGCTGCCATGTCAGTTTCTCCCTCCCTACCCAGGGTCAAATCCTCAAGCTCAGGACCTACTTCCGAGTCCGTGACTATGTTGTAATCCGAAGCTGTTCTAGAAGACGAATCGGCCGACACACTCATTGTTCTCTACTATGGGAATGAAATTTGAAATCAAACGCGAAAATTACCTTTTGTAAAAGCGCGAGCAAGGATGCAATCAAAAGCGAGGCGAGGCAAGAATGAAATGCAAACCGGATTTAAGGAAGTTTAGAGAATTTTTGAGGGGATGTAAGGCGTTTCGAAAACGAGTAAAGGGGGAAAATGAATGAAATAAGGGGGTATTTATAGGAAAAGGAGTGCACAGTGCACCTCCACCCCTTGTGCAACACGTGTCGGGCCAGGGGAGGTGAAACGTCGCCCACCTTGGAGTTTGGAATTCAAAAGTTGCGCCAAAACAAAAGCGTACTCAGCACACCACCCCTGAGCGGAACGGAAGGAGCACAAGGTCAGGAAGCATGAACGGAAGAAGGGTTTACTTGTCCGGGACCGGGAGAGATAATCTGCGATGAAGGACAAGACATACAGGCGGTAGATGACCTCCCTGTATGGGGCGATTGTTGGGGTGACTTCTCCCGGTCAAACACACTTGGACCCGGCTAGACTTGGGGCCGGAAGGTGCCCACGGACTGATCCACCCATCTCTCCCGGTCCGACAAACAAAGCAGTAGGAGTGGAATGTGGGCCAAGGCGTTTCTTATACCAAGGAACCCACGATCCACCCGGTCCCGGACAGTATGGCCCCACCCAGGCCGTCTTGTCTGGAGCGGGAGCACAAGAAGACAAATCTGAGATAAGTATAAAAGGCAACTAAAACCCTAAAAATCACTAAGTTCCACACACACACAAAAACACTACAAAAAAGGTTTTTCTCTCTCTTTTCTCTCTCTAAATTTATTTGTCTTTGTAACTGACTTGAGCGTCGGAGGGCCATCACCCGGAAGGCCCCGGGGCTAGGTTTGCTACGTAATTTCAGGAGAAGAGGAAGGGAGAAGAGAACCGTGAGCTAAGGACCGCTCCAGGACTTAGTTCATTTAGCTTGTAATCCATAATCAATTTGTAATCACTTGTATTTAGTTTTGGTATTTAGTTCCTAACTTTATACCCGAAACAAGAGTAATAAAATGGTATGCGTTGAAAAAAAATGAGAAAGGTAAATTACGAGCGTTTAGTCTCGTGTATGAAAAGCAATGAACCCTAAACTAATTGTGAAATGTTCGACACAAGTTTTTTTTTTCTTTATTGTTTTTTTTGGCCGAAGAAGAGGCGTACGACCATTACAACGGGAGATTCGAATGTTAGACAAAAATACCTCCGTCCTGACCATTAGGCCCTATTATTTTCGGTCCGACACAAACAATTTTTTACCATTTCTTTTACTTAATTTTTCTTACTAAAAATGAGACGGTTTAATGAGAGACTAGTTATACTACTTGTATTAGTGTTAAAATTCATGCATCGGGCCTGGGCCGCACTCGTCGAGAGAGGAGACTACTTCATAAGCCAAAAGAGGTTCCATCCTAAAACCAATTGGCGATGGGAGGAATAGCCCCTTAGCTTATATAGTAGTCAGCTCTCTTTACTTTCGTTGATGTGAGACCTTACATGTGATGATCTTTCGGTGATCGTTCCATAAAAGTAGTTGTGAATAACAAGATGTTAACAAAAACCGTTGAATAATTTCCTTGTAATGATATGTTTTTAGAAACTTTGACATTCGTTTCCAAGTTTTGAGCTTCAAGCAAGAGATTGAGAGGGTATATTTCCGTCGACTTGCAATTTTTAGGAGAATATTATTAATTGTGGTCCCTTCTCATTTTGTGATTATTATTATGCTAATTAATACTACTATTTGATTGCACTTACCTTTGAGAATTGACAGGGGAATATTAACAGGATATTTTTCTATATCGTAAAGTCTAGTATCTTATGGATTGAGATTGATTTTTTTTGTTTTTTCCCCTTGTGAAATCAGAGAGCAGTAGCGCTCACGAATGGAAGGAGAGAGCTTTATAAAGCGCAGAGGTTCCATCCCAAAACCAATTGGTTTTGGGATGGAACCCTCAAACCTTACGTCGACCTCTCTCCTTCCATGTGTGGGTGTGGCCCGGGCCCGTCTCTGGTTACACATGGTATCAGAGCCCATGGTTATATCCTAGGTCTCTTGATTTGAAGCAAGCCATTTATATCTTGGGATATGGGTTAAATATCTCGATTAAAATCACCTGGTTTCGTGTCTGATTCACCCATCCGGTTGGGCTTGTATGCCATGGAGAATCCCAATAATGTGGGCTCCAGTATAAGGCTCTGTTAATGGACTTACATGTGAGGGGGGCGTGTGAAAAGACCCTTAAGAACTTCACATGTAAGTCCCATTTGTCGATCGGAAATGGAAGTGAGAGTTCTTTCACTTTATAAAGCGCCAGAGGCTACTCCTCCCATCACCAATTGGTTTTGGGATGGAACCTCTGAGCTTTATAAAGCGCCTCTCTCCTTCCATTCGTGAGTAATGGCCGGGCCGTCTGCAGTTTCACACCCCTAAGATTGTGTTTTATTATTGCTCATTTCTATATTATCTCTAGTTATTCTTGGTGAAAGAAATTTTCTACTCCGTAGTTATTCTTTGGTGAAAGAAATTTTACGAGAGGTCATAAAATATATTTTATGATGTTAGGTTTTATAATTGGTAACGAAAAATTGTTTGAATATCATGAATTGAACGATGCATAGAAATTTTAATTTTATAAGTGGTAATAAAAAAGTGTCTTGGTAATCAACGCTTTGCATTTGAGAGGTTAGAATTGTCATAAATATTACGGAGTATTAAATAATTCATGTATGGAGTATAAGTTACCATTTCTCTTGAATTCGACATTATTGCTTATACGGAGTAAAAACAATGAAATTTCTTTGGAGTATCTCCACTAAATGTTTTACTTTAATTTTAAAATCTATGGAGTATTTGACTATGTATCTAGATATTGACTTGAGCTTAAGTATATAAGGCATGAATCATGAGGCACTCTTCATGACTTCGTCTTTTCTAGACTAGGTGTATAATGTAATGTTTAGGTGGGAAATTTGAGAATGCAAGGAAAACATAATCATTTTAGCATTATTATTTTACCAGTTTATTTTAAGTTGAAAGTTAAAAAAACGATTAACTCAATCAAAACTAGAAATACCAATTAAGTAATCAAAATTAAAAGAGCAAAAAACTTATTTTTATAACAAAATAATCTTGTACCCGAGTACAAAATTTACAAATATTTTGACATATGAATAAATAATGTGAGTATATGATTGGAACAATCATTAAGTTTTTTATAATTCCTATTTTTCTATTAGAAATTGGTCCATATGGATAAAAGTTAAAATTTATCTATACAAACGTAGAGATTACAATTTTATAAAATAAACACAATATATTTTGTAAGTTCAAATCAATATCAATATACTCCGTACTCCGTATAATATAAATAAGGGACTTTGTAAATCATTAAAGTCTTGCTATTTTAGAAAAGAAAAAAAAAAAAACACAAGAAAATAGAATCGTAAAGACAAAAGAGGTGACTCTGCGCAGCCTGTCTGGTCTAAGCACATCTGGTGCAGGTATGTGCTTCCCAAACACTCGTTCATTTCGTGGCTGGGAGTTTTGGGTCGGTTATATACGAATTGGAGGATGCACAGGCTGGGGATATCTACTGTTTTGGATTGTTTCATTTGTGGAGAGGCTGTCGAAACATGGGAACACCTGATATATGAATGTGGTTTTAGCAAACAATGTGTACAGCTGATGCAAGCATGGCTGGGGCTGCATTTTCGATTTGCAGACATCTGGTCGATTGGAAGATGGGGGAGGAAATGGACCCTAATGCAGAGGCAGGTGGTGATGGCATGCTCCTGTGCGCTGGCATATCTAATCTGGGACTCGCGTAATAGAGCACGACTAGAAGCGCAGGTACCAACGCCTTTGGTTATTTTGAAGAAGATACAAAGGTTGATAATAGGGAGGATCAAAGTTTTAAGTGTAAATCTGAATAGTAGAGACAGAGAGTGGATAACACAGTTAGGTTAAAAACGGGTTGTACATTTGATGTAATCGGATTGTTAATGGTGCTTAATATATAAAGTTACATTTTACCAAAAAAAGACAAAAGAGGTTGAGAATGTTGAAAATGTATTGCAAAATAAGGGAAGTAGATGTTGGGGATTTAAGTAACCAAAATACAGTATGTTAACAGAATAAACTAACCATGGTTAGATGGTAACTAAATGAAAGAAAGGGTCAAAGTAACGGCGCACAGTGAAAGGTCGTTTAACACGTTTGACCCAGTTTTGTATTTCTACAGTTGAAATTTGAAAATAAAAAAAAGTGCCGTCTATGGCCTGCCGTTACCGCTAAGTAACGTCATTGTCACAGTGTCACTCTCTGTTTCACGTCACCCAACAAGGCTGACTCCAGTATACCCGGCAGCAACGTTACATATTTTTCGAGCCTTTATTGTCTGCCATCGATTTTGCATTAAGTTAACGTGAGTACGATAATACTTCCTCCATTCCCCATTTTGCATTAAACTAACGTGAGTACAATAATAGTTCGTACTCCCTCCCATTTTCTTTAATCTTCCCACTTGATTAAAATAATGCACTCATCTAATAAACAAGTGGAAAAATTAAAGAAAATGGGAGGGAGTATAAATTACAGTTAAGAAAATATAAAAATATAGAAATATAAAAAAGTGTTAAGATCTTTTCCTATGTGTACATACACTTGAAGTAAAATTTTTTTTTTTTTTTTTTTTGGTAGAATTGAACTTTAGAAATAAAATAAAGTTAAATTTATAAGAGTTAAACTTAAGAGGAAATAACTGATATTGGATTTTAAACCGTACCATCAGCTTGAGTTATATTTAATGTAAAAGTAAATGTTAAGAATGGATTAAGGATTTTCTCCAATTGTGTGATCTTTATTATTTTTCCATTTCTATTTTCAATTCCATCATTGTCGGTTTCTTCAATTTGAGACGGTTAAATCATTTTGAAAAATCGTTCAGATTATAAAAATGAAGAGAGAAAGCATGGAGATAATCCAAATTGTTAAATTTATGCAACGGGCCTGGTCGCGCCCATCGAGAGAGAATAACACTTTACAAGCTGATGGTTGGAGGCCCAAGATTGATTTTATACGGAGTATATTTTAACACACCTTTTCACACGAATGTCCTTTGAGCTTGGACGCAACTACAGGTCCGCCAAACCTGGTGCGAAATAATTCACTTTGAAAGGGAGGGTGGTGAGATTCGAATTCGTGACCTCTTGTCACAAGGCTCTGATACCATGTTTGATACCATGTTAGGAACTAACTCAACCAAAAGTTTAAACTGATGGTTGGAGGTCCACTATCGGTTTTATATACTCTAACATAAATATCAAGACACTATTTAAAGATCAACTGAAGTACTCAACTCTCTTTATCCCAATCGATGTGTGACCTTACATGTGAATGTCTTCCTCACACAAATCGCTTAAGAATGAAGTACATAGATATTAAAGGCACTATTTAAGAATTAACGAAATTATTAGTGAATATAAAAAGAAGTAGAGTGATAATCGGTCTGTAGCCTGAGGTTGAAAGCTAAAGAAGCCAAAGCAGAAAACATGTTAGATGTACATAACAATTTGTCAGCGTTAACGAGAGAGTGTGGGGGAAGAAAATATCAGATTTTTGTGTGAAAAGGTAGTAAGTAGTTGTACTCCGTAATTTATTTAACTTTGGGTGGGTTTTGAAGGACATAATTTCTCCATTCCATTTGATTCTATATATATTTTTTTTTCGGAAATTCCAATCAATTCTATACATTTTTATTTTGGTCCGTACTTTATTAAACTAAAAGACCAATATACCCTTCATTAATATCCCACCCAACCCACTTGCAATGTATTTTTCTAAAGAATAAAGTAGGGGTAATTTGGTAATTCTATTGTCTACCCCACTTGATTTTCTTCTACCTTAATTACCGTGTTTTGGTCAAATGTATAGAACCAAACGGAATGGAGGAAGTATATATAATGCATGTATGAGTATGATTGAGAATTGGGAGGGTAAAAATTAATTACTCCACTCGGTAAAATTAAAAGAGTGGTAAAAATAGGGATGTGCTATTCGTCGTCGACAAATTACTTTGTGCAGTCGGCTTATCTTTTTACTAATTACACTTAAAAATTTTAATGAATAATTATTTATTTAGTTATTATTATCTATTATTAAGTTTGAAATTATTACTTTTATAATTTTTGAAGTTTTTATGAAAAATCGTTTAATTTTTAACACGGTATTATGAAAATAGTAAAAAATGGTTAATTTTTTTATCGTTACGTTTAGGTGATTGTTTAATTTTTTTTTGAGTTACTCTTAAGAATAATTAATTACTCGATTTAATTTAGTCGATTTAAGAAAAGTTATAATTTAAAAAAAAAACGATTTAAAAAAAAAAAAAATAAAAAAAAAAAAAAATAAATATGTGCAGATGGCGAGGAGCTAGCTCGCCATCTGCATGCAGATGGCGAAGAGCCATCTCGCCATCCGCATCTGCATGGCGAGGAGCTTTGCCATGTCATGCATGCGGATGGCGAGATGGCTCTCGCCATCTAAGATGGCGAGATAGCTCCTCGCCATCCGCAAAGATTTGGTTTTTTTTTTTTTTTTAACCTTAGATTTTTTTTTAAATCGCTTTTTTTTAAATTATAACTTTGTTAAATCGACTAAATTAAATCGAGTAATTAATTATTCTTAAGAGTAACTCAAAAAAATTAAACAATCACCTAAACGTAACGATAAAAATTAACCATTTTACTATTTTCTTAATACCGTGTTAAAATTAAGCGATTTTTCATAAAAACTTCAAAATTATAAAAGTAATAATTTCAAACTTAATAATAGATAATAATAACTAAATAAATAATTATTCATTAAAATTCTGCCAGAATTAAGAAAAAGATGTTCGATCAGACAAAGTAATTGTCGATTTACTTAATAAAGCAAATGGCTAAAAATATGGCGTATGTGAAGATGATAGGTACAGTGCATGTCGAAAGATGTAGTGGTACGAGTGAGCAGTAAATAAGTCATACGTACTCTACTGCATTACCACGTGATTTACCTGATCATGGCATCATATGTATACACACCTTTCCACCTGTTTTCTCTCTACTTTTATGTTACACGGACTACTGTTCACGTACTATGTGCGTGATTGTACCAACTTTCGACAGTGTCAAGTAACGGTGCTACGTCCTCTACTCATCCACTCTCAAACTCTCTACGTACTACCAACGAGGTCTTGATCTAGTGGTGCCAGGGGCTAGACTTGGTAGGAAGAACTGAGGTTCGATCCCCCGCAAATCCGTTGGGAGGAGTTTAAAACCTTAATCCCGGGACACGCTCCGAAACCGAATTAGTCGGCTCAAATAGGTTCAGATATCGGTTGGGAAACCAAAAAAACTCTCTACGTACTCATTTTTTTTGGGTTTTTCCCAACTGTACTCTATCTTATTGAGTTTTCCCAATCTTTCCTCAGTATATCGTATTATTCCCAATTGCACTCTGAGTTTCTTTAATAACTCCATTTGCATCTGAGTTCTTTAATTTACCCATAATCATACCTGAAATAGAAGAGAGGAAGGAAGGACTGCAAAAGTTCAACGATGAAGATGTTGCAACGACGATGAAATGCAAAAGTTCAATAGCAAAAGGAATGAGATGAAGAGAGAGAGGAGGAAGGAAGGTGAAAGGGTTTTAAAAAAATTGAATCAAAAGAAAGAAATGACGGTTAATAAATTGACTCAACTACTAATTTACAACTAATCCTTCCACGCAGCAAATTGTGCGCTCCACGTAGGCAAATTACGCATCCTAATTGGCATTTAACGGTGATAATTGGCGAACTTAAGCATAAATAGTTATGGTTGGGAGTAATTAAGAAACTTCGAGAATGCAGTTGGGAATACGATATACTGTGAAGTGCAGTTAGGAAAATCCAATAATCTGAGAAGTCTGATTAGGAAAAACCCTTTTTTTTTCTAGTGTGTTTGTTGTATTTTATGAGTATAACCGGAATTAAATTTAAGATAGTGATAGGATGTTATTGAGTTTTAGTATTTTTTTCTCACGTAATTTACGTGGAATTTACAATTACTTAGAAGAGAGAAATTAAAATGTAGAATATGTGAGTAAGGTAGGTGATATTTTATTCGGTGACATTGTTTTATTATTTTTGATCTATCGTCTATATCTATATACGGAGTAATTTATAAATGGATATGTTATTAAGTTTCAGTATCACTCTCTCACATAGTGTGCGGATCCGGTGCAGTCTTCATTTAACTGCATATAAGCAGTTAATATAATCTCAGCCGTTAAAATATTGGATGGTGTAGATCTACTCTCACACATTTTAATAAAAAAAGGAAAATTAAAAGAAAAGAAAGGGTCAAAGACTAAGGATATTCAGTTATCCTTGCGCACAAATAAAAGAAGATTTGTTGAAGACTTTACCTGTTGATTGATATCTCATTTAATGGAAACAAAATTATTTGCTGGAGATTGCTTTGATTGATTTTAGCCAAACAATTTTAAAGATCATATCATACGAAGTAAAACATTGGTTTTTACAACATTAATTTTAAGAATTGCACAAATTACATTCAACAAAATATGAATTCATCTGAGAATTTGGTTCCATACATCGGTCAACAATTTGATTCGATAGAGCAAGCATGGAGTTTTTGGGAAGCGTACGGAGAAAAAATGGGTTTCAATGTCTGAAAACAATATAATAATACTGATAAAAATATGGTCGTAACTTCAAGCAGGTTTGTTTGTTCGAAACAAGGTTTTCGTCCAGTATACAGTAAACAAAACCATGCCGTAAAAAAACCTCGAGCTGAACGGAGGACTGGTTGTCCAGCGTGGATAGGTTTTGTTTTGGACAGGAAAGACGGAAAACAAGACTTAGCTATCGAACTCGCAGATGCCTCTGAAATTAAGCCTAAAGCTGCACATGAATTGCATGCCGCACAAGTTGGTGGATCCTAAAGCTACACCATCCAAATATTTTAACGGCTGAGATTATATTAACTGCGTATATGCAGTTAAATGAAGACTGCACCGGATCCGCACACCATAATATATGAGTGAGCTGAGCGACGTGTTAATGAGTTTCAGTATCACTCTCTCACATAATTAATGTGGAGTTCATAATTAGGAAAAATAAAAATATAGAATATGTATGTGAGTGACATGTCACCGAGTAACATCATTTTATTTTTCTTAATCTATATCTATATAGTACTCTATAATATAATACTCTATAAAATCATCCCCATTACATAAAAATAAACCTGGTCTAGTAATTAAAAAGACAAAAAATAAAGGTAAACTATTAAAAGGAGATGGACCTAGGGCTGTTTTGGCCCTTGAAGACCTCTTTTAGCCCTTCTTTTTGGCCCGTCACATGACATCAATTTAATTGCGTGTTTACCTATAAGTCTTATTTTATTTTAAACTCTAACTCTAATTTCAAAAGCTACATCTCAAAAAAATACAAATCTAAAAAATAAATAAATTTTACCAACAATTTTATTTTTACATTCTCTATAAATAGAGTATACATTTGATATACTTTTGTGTTTATTTTAATTTTATTTAACCTACTTTTTATTTATATAAAGTTGATGTTTTTATTACATTGTTTTTAATATACTTTAATTTAGCACAAAATAATAAAATTGAGTTTTTATACTTATAATCACAATATTTGTAAATTTATTAATATACATAAAATTAAATAAAAAAGAATAGTACGTAGTATAAGGTGAGGTAGGTAGATAAAAAATTGAGTTAAGAAGATGAACCTAGGGCTTGGTGGGTGTTAAAAATGTGAAGTGGTTTATAAGTAGGTTTGAAGACAAAAATAATACTCCGTAATATTTAAATGATAAACCTAGGTCCAAAAGGTTTACCAATGAGGATGATCAGACTATGTAGATTGGTAGCCATGGTAGGTTTAGAAAAAAAATAAAAACAATGAAAAGAAAAGAAAAATTAAAATTAAAATTCTAACCTACTTTAAAATTAGGTCTAATATGAACCTACTTTGAAACTAGGTCTAGTTTCTTAACCTAATCCACATGGCAAGTTATAATTGGTTACTACACAAAGTTCATTTAATAAATTCTCAAAATACTTACTCCGTACAATTTAAAATTTATAATATAAAATAAAATAAAAAGTATATTGGAACTCATATTTTTTACATTCAGACCAATCTTGACAATGCAAACAAACACATTAGACTATACGCCAACATTCTTAAACATATCACATAGGAAGTATAACTGTATAACAATGTGAAAACATACAACTTAAAATTAAAATTAAAATTAAAATTAAAATTAAAATAAAAATAAAAATGACACACACAATAAAATCAATAATAACACACCCTTTCAATTTTTATTTGCTACTTCTAATCTGAAAATTTAGTATCCGGAGTAATAAGTATATATGACCATGGTTGGACACTACTTGGACCTGGCTTGGCACTTTCACCTTATTTTTTCCGAAGTCTGAAGTCTGAAATTTTCTTAAGTTTTCTTAAGGGGGTGTTTGGATTGAGGAAAATGAAGGGAAAGAAGGGGGGGAAGGGATTTAGTTTCCGTTGTTTGGTTACAAAATATAGAAGGAGAGAAATGGATGGGGAGATATTTGAAGGGATACATTTTCCCTCATTCAAGTGTAATCAAAATCTCTCCACAATTAGAATGATTTGAAGGGAAAATCTATTCAAATTTCCGTTGTTTGGTTACAAAATATAGAAGGAGGGAAATGGATGGGGAGATATTTGAAGGGATACATTTTCCCCCATTCAAGTGTAATCAAAATCTCTCCACAATTAGAATGATTTGAAGGGAAAATCTATTCAAACACCATCATTCCATTCTCCCTCCCATTCCCTCATTTTCTTTCCCCTCCCTAAGAGTTTGACAAGATAAGTAAAAATAAGGTGAGAAGAACAGACCCTAACGTTATGAGCTAATCTTTTATCGTACTAATTTAATTTAATACTCCGTAGTTGCTAAGTTTATATTATACTCCCTCTGTTCATCAAGGTTTTCCCATATAATAATTTTAATTTTCAAATTTGAATAAAAATGGGAAAATCTTAGTGAAACGGATGAAGTATTATTTATTTTTATTTTATATGGTTTGAATACAAATTTTAAGTAAATTTATATTTAATGGGACATGGTACCAGTTAAGCGGGCCTTGACCCTATAGATGTTGGTTAATATCTGTTCGAGACATTTTTGGGTTAATTAGTGATTTTAAGAGTCTATATTGGAAACCATGAAAAATTAATTGTGAAGATAAAATTCCGAAAATGTGAGAGTGATTATTTTGGAGTAATTTCTAAATTATATACTCGTATATGTTTTTCATCAAAATATTACGAGTACTTTTTCTATTCAACTTCATTTGTCTCCTTTGTGTTTCTCATATATTAATGCTTGTTTTGCAACTTTATTAGTAATACATTATGCAAATTTATAAAAGATTGACACAGAGTATTAGTATTGTAATCAAAGAGACGTAAAAACAATATATATATCGCATGATTATTATATACGGAGTATCTGATAACAAGTTAAGCATTGTAAAGAAAATCTTAACTTAACTCAAATTAGAGAGTAATTTCTAATTTCTAATTAAGTTTTATATTGAGTAGAAAACTCAAATTAGAAAGTACAGAGTACTATAATATGTTGAAATTGTCGGTAGATGTATTACATTTCTCATCCATCGATCACTTACCAATTCAAAAACGATTTAAAAATATGTAGCTAGTGAATTGAGATGGCTTTTTGACATAAGTTCATAAAAAAAAAAATACTACGAGTATAATGCAATATTATTATAGGCCAATATATATATATATTATATATTATATGTATAATAATTTAATTAGCAAGAGGCAATTATAGTAAGGATTAAGTAAGTAGTGATGAGTGATGACCAACAAAGAAAGTGTTAAGACACATAATCACACGTAGAATTGCATAAATATGCATGTGATGGTGCAAAATGAGGTCATCTATGTGCTCACCTTCCTTCAAATTAAATTAATCCCACAATTATATTCTCCATTTAATTTAATTTAATTTAATTTAATTAATTTAATTTAAGTGGATAACCTACGTTAATTAAGCATATATCCCTACACTCTAAGCCTCCTTATTAGTAGGAGATTATTTAATTAATCAAAGTGATTAAAGACAAACCAATCACTTGTATTTTACGTGATTTTTCTCACTGTCCTCCCTTCATTATTTGGTTTCATTTTTAGATTTGTTATCTTCCACTTTAGCAATCAACACCTGTTTTTTTTTTTTTTTTTTTGTTATTTCTATTTCCTACTTTTTTCCCCCATCAATTTATTTTACATTTTTAAAAGAGATTTTACAATGACCCTTAACCATTTGAAAGGGTTAACCTCTTTTTTAGTTGTTAGTTATATTATATGGGGGTAATTAGTATTTAAACATGTCAAAACAAAAACAATAATTGAAAGCAATTGTATTCTTTTAGAAAGCAATTGTTTAGCTTGAATAATCCTTTATTTTCATACGTCATCATATGTTGACATATATTTTAGATCAAATTAAATTATACTCAGTAATTATTAACATGATAACTGATGGGAGGGTGCATATAGTATGTTATGTTTTCTCATTTGGATATGGTCAAACGTAAATTCAGACCCAAAAAAAAAGAATTATACAGTTAACTATAATCTGCCGACTAATTGACTATTCCTACTAAATTTTAACTATTCTTACTAATTCCATTGATATATATATATATATGGGACAATTCTTCTGAAAGGTTAAATACTTTGTACCAGTATATATAATACATGACTTTGATCAACTTTTAGTTACTACTCCCTTCATTTTAATTATAATGTCCTAAAAGTTATATCCGGTTGTTAGAATCATGAAACGGGTCTGGCCAAACCCGAGTGGAAGAGAGCGAGCCCGGTTTACAAGTC
Source organism: Dianthus caryophyllus (assembly GCA_023091065.1). Taxonomy (NCBI): domain Eukaryota; kingdom Viridiplantae; phylum Streptophyta; class Magnoliopsida; order Caryophyllales; family Caryophyllaceae; genus Dianthus; species Dianthus caryophyllus. Next base: position 7,893,958 of record CM041525.1, on the reverse strand, counting down.
CAAGGGTATCCACATTTCTCAAAACCAATTGGCAATGAGAGGAGTTCCCTTAGACTTTATAAATCACACCAAACTCTCTTCCACAATCAATGTGAGACTTCTCACATGTGGGCAATAACACTCCAACACCGGTTGATTTGACGGATAAGAAAAATATAAAAATATTTGTACATACCTACAGATAAATAGAAATGAATATCTAATTTTAGAAAAATAACAATTTACACTAAAATATTTAAATTGAAGTGTCAAAAGTATTTGTCTGGCATAACTTAGGATTTGAACTCAAGATATCTCATTAAGGTAAAACAATTGGCACCAATTGATATAAACGATCATAGGTAGGGATTAGACCTATGAAAATCCGCCCTGAAACCCACCCAAAGATAACCATATCCCAAAGATAAACAGAACCCGATAATAACCTGCATACTTAGGGTCAAGACCCGTCCGACCCATGATCCGGCCCATTGAAGGCAAATTTATTAGAGTTAAATTTTAATTAATTCAATAATATAATTTTTTTTATAAAGATAATTAAAATAGTACGGAGTAAAACTTAGCAATTATTTCAATTAAAGACTCATAAGTAATACATTAAATTATAATGTTAGTGTTAATGTTATATATTGAAGTATAATTTTAGAAGTGTTTGGTATATAATACGGAGTATGTATCTAGTTCCAATTTTGAATTATAATACATTTATATTATTTTTAAGATAATATTGTCAAATTATTATCTTCTTTGTCCCGGTCAATAGTTACGTTTGTCTTTTTGCACGTTTGCCATACCCGTTTTGTTTTGTTAATATCTTGAGATACTTAATTTCAGAACTTATGAAAATTTGATATTAAATGGGATCTCGTACGTTTAACTATATTTTATGTGATATGTATGTAAATTTTTTAAAGATTCTCTTCATTTATGAATTCAATTTAAAAGAAACAAACGAAAACTATTGACCGTAACGAAGGGAGTATTAATATAATTATCTTATAAAGGATTTATTAGTAAATAGTAATTTTATGAAACGAATAATAATATGTAAACAGAAAATGTATAACAAAGTACTTTATAATATCATAGAGAAAATAAATACAGTATATGTTAAAAGGAGTTAATTGACCTGTATTCCGACTCGAATCCAGTATTTTTCAAATCCAAAATACATCTGATTCATATTTTTACCCGTAACCCGTCCGTCCGACATGTTCAAAAGGTATCTAGTAGGAATGAGTTGAGTTGTTAAGGCAAGCAATGGATTCACACTCCGTAGTAGATAAAGAAAGTAGTACGTACAGAACCGTAGGAAAGGTGAAAACAGCAAAGGAGGGCAAAGTAAAGAGAGGAGAGTGACAATTGACAAATCAAAGTAAAAAAGAAGACATACCACACATGACACAACCCTCTCCCTCACGTGGACCGCATTTTGCATGCTCTTGTGGTTTCCTATTCCCCTACCACTCGCTATTCAAAATCAATCGTACTCGTCAAATTTTCATTTAAGACGAATTTTTTTTATTTTAACTTAAAATAAAATTATACTGTCACTCTATAATAAAATGTGACCATTTAAAAATATTTTTATAGTTTTACATTTAATATTATTGTTACAAGCACATTGTAATTTGTAAAAGGGCCTAATAGCCCAACTGTCTTTATTTGTTATTTGTAGCCCATAATGTATTTGTCAGTTAGTGACTTACAATATTAGGGTAAATCTCTAAGCACCTCTATTTAAAGGGGAATTGAAGGTTGTACAAGCAACTAATGAATATAAAAACTTTTGTGCGCCTCCTTCTTCTTTCTTGCTTCAATTTCTTACTTCGTGGTTATCATTATGCCAAGCTCATGAACATCAATATGGTATCAGAGCCATTGTGCTCTTGATAACCATTGAAGTTCTGAGTTTCTTTCCTTTTATCCTTTGTCTTTCTTTTATTTTCCCTTGTTATTTATTCTTCCTTTCTATCTGTAGTAAGCATCAATGGCGGAAGGAAACTCAACTAAAGACATCTCAGATCCTCTGTACACGAATCCATCAGAAGCTGTTCAAGCCCTCAAGATCTCTCCAATGTTGTCTGGGTCAGAGAACTATGGGCCATGGAAGAGACAGATGGAGCTTGCCTTATCAGCGAAAAGAAAATTGGGTTATGTGACAGGGACTGTGACTAAACCCACCACTGACACAGACAAGCAAGAGTCTTGGATAGCCTCAAACAACATGGTTATCTCTTGGATCTTGCAGAATGTGAGTGAAAACATCAAGATGATTATCATGTTCACAGATACTGCTAAAGAGATCTGGGATTTGTTGGCAAGGAGGTATACAGTGGTGAGTGGAGCAAGGAAATACAAGTTGAGCAAAGAAGCATATGAGACTGTGCAAGGAGGGAAGCCTATTGAGGAATACTACACCCAACTGCAAGTTCTATGGGATGAGATGGAGAACATCAATGTTTTACCCACCATCACTACTCTGAGTGCTGATGTCAAGGCCTATCTTGAGGCTGTGAACAAGCAATCAGAAGAACGAAGGCTGTTCCAGTTTCTTAATGGTCTTGACAGAGAATATTCAATGTTGAGAAGCAACATTCTTCTCCAAAGTCCCTTACCTACTGTTGAGAGTGCTGTCACAAGGTTACTTCAGGAAGAAACACAGGCTGATAATGTGGGCAGTGCAAAGCATCAAGAGGTGTCAGCATTGATGGGAAAAGGTGACATGGAAGAAGAAAAATGCAGGCACTGTGGAAGAAACAATCATAAGTCTGACATGTGCTGGGAAATTCGTGGATATCCACCAGGTCATCCTAAGAACAAGAGGCAGAATTTCAAGCCCATGGTCAAGGCTTCAGGAAACAACAGACCTCAGAAGTTTGTGCAAGGAAATTCTTCGTATCAGACTGGGAACAACAAGGGGTTTAACCCTCCATGGATGAACAAAGGAAGGAAGAAAATGGCAGCAAATGCTGAAGCAGATCAAACTGATCTTGCTACTGCTATTGGAGCAGCCACTGTGCAACTTGAGAATCTGTTGAAGCTTGTACCAGGTCATAATCAAGGCAGGAAGACAGGGGGAGACAGTGAAGATGAGCTGGAGTGTAATTACGCAGGTATGAACACCTATAAAGATGCTACTGTAACACAAAAAGAATGGATTATTGATTCAGGTGCCTCGAATCACATGACAGCTCAATTCTCTCTTCTTTCTGATGTGAAAACCTTGGTGAAACCTGCTAGAATCAATCTTCCAAATGGTCAGTTCACCAAGGTCAATTACAAAGGAAAAATTAGACTGAAAAATGGTCTGATATTGAAGGATGTTCTCTATGTACCTGATTTTAGACAGAATTTGCTATCTGTCAACAATCTAATCAAGGATAGTAAATATGCTGTGATTTTTTTATGACTCTTATTGTGATATGCAGGACCCTATTAACAAAAGAGTCAAGACAATAGGAAGGGCAACCAATGGTCTGTATTATTTTGTTGATGATCAAGTCTCAAAGTGTGAAGAAGCTGAGTCTAGAATACAGTCCAAAATAGAGAGTCAGAACTGTAATAAGTCTGATATTACCAGTCATTGTACAAAGACTGAGTCCTTTTTGTAATGAAAGCTCCTTTATGAGCAAGAAAAGTAATGAAAAGGTTTTTGATTTGTGGCATTTGAGACTTGGTCATGCTCCTTTTACAAAACTCAAACATATCAAACACATTGACATGAGTCAAGCTAAAAACATAAACCCTTGTTTGATTTGTCCTATGGCAAAATTAACTAAATCCCCTTATCCTATCAGTGAGACCATGGTTGCCCAACCATTTGACTTGATTCACATTGACATATGGGGTCAATATAGAGTGGCTTATAAGAGAAAATACAAGTATTTCCTCACTGTGGTTGATGAATCCTCCAAGGCAACTTGGGTGTATCTGCTGGTTCATAAGAGTGATGCATTTGAAACTATCAAGAATTTCTGTCAGTATGTGAAAAATCAATTTGAGAAGTCTGTGAAGATAATTAGGTCTGATAATGCTCTAGAGTTTGATGATAAGTCTTGCACCAAGTTCTTCAATAAATGTGGTATTGTTCATCAAACCAGCATAGTCGATAGACCCCAGCAAAATGGAGTGGTTGAGAGAAAACACAGGCACATTCTTGAGATTAGCGAGCCACGAGATTACATCTTTGGCTTATCTCTAAGTTATTGGGGTGATTGTGTCATGACTGCAGCATATCTGATCAATAGATTGCCATCAAGTGTGAGACAAAATAAAACACCCTATGATCTGTTGCATAATAAACCTCCTTCTTATGATAATCTAAGAGTGTTTGGCTGCCTTGCAATGGCTTATAATCCTCTGAGAAATAGGGATAAGTTTCAACCAAGGGGGGTTCCCTGTGTTTTTATTGGCTACCCTGCACATCAGAAGGGTTATGTTGTGGAAGAACTGATATCTAAGAAGAGGTTTGTTACAAGAGATGTTGTTTTCTATGAGAACATTGTTCCATATGCTCAAAATGGTGTAAGGGCTGTCACAGATAATTTACAAAAATGTGACTATGAGAAAAGAATGCAGCCCATGAAGATACCTGAGCAGAGAAATGAAAGGCCTGATGAAGGGGTTCAGATAATTCCTGAGGAAGAAAATTGTGATCAGGAAGAACATCATCCAAATGAAGATGATGAAATGAATGAGAATGAACCTGAAGAAGATAATCAAAGTCATGAACAACAAATACAGGTTGTGAGAAGATCAGATAGAGAGAGGAGAACACCAGCATGGATGAGTGACTATGTCACAAATCAGAGAAACAGAAGAATCAGAAATGATGCGTCTGAAATGAGCACTGTGATTAACACTGAAGTTGAAGAAGTCTTTGCTAATATGGTGAACAATGTGACTCAGCAAACTGAGCCTGCAAGGTATGAAGAAGCTGTTCAAAGACAAGAATGGGTTAATGCCATGAATGAAGAATTGGAAGCTCTTGAAGCAAACAAAACCTGGGAGCTTACTGAATTACCCGCAGGAAGGAAGGTCATTGGATGTAGATGGCTATATAAGCTGAAGTACAAACCTGATGGATCACTTGAAAGATACAAATCAAGGCTAGTGATCCAAGGGTGTAGACAAAGAGTGGGGTTAGATTACACTGAGACATTTGCCCCAGTTGCAAAGATGTCAACTGTTAGGGCACTTCTTGCTCTAGCTGCTATGAAAGGCTAGGACACTTGTCAAATGGATGTCAATAATGCATTCTTGCATGGAGACTTGAATGAAGAAGTTTACATGGAATTACCAAAGGGTTACAATGGCTATGGCTCAAGAATACAACTTCAGCTACAAGGGGTTGATAAGAGTGAAAACACAGAAAGAAAAGTGTGCAGATTGAAGAAAGCCTTGTATGGCTTGAAGCAAGCACCCCGGCAATGGTTTGCAAGATTGTCATGTACTCTCACAAATGCAGGCTACACACAATCACGTGATGACCACTCATTGTTTGTGAAGTGTGGGTGTGAAACCATAACTGCAATCCTGGTGTATGTAGATGATCTTGTAATAACAGGGGATGATCCGGATGAAATTAAGAGATTGAAGAACATACTTGGGAAGGAATTTCATATGAAGGACCTGGGAAAGTTATCCTACTTCCTTGGTTTGGAGATAGCTCATACTCATCAAGGTATGTTTATATCTCAGAAGAAATACACCATGGATATGATCAAAGAGTTTGGAGTCATGAAGGAGAGAAATCTGAAAATTCCTCTGAGTTCAAATGTGAAGTTGGAGCCAATGAAGGGAAATCCTTTACCAAATCCTGAAATATATAGAAGACTGATAGGCAAGCTTATCTATCTTACTGTGACCAGGCCAGACATTTGTTTTGCTGTGCAATTGCTTAGTCAATTTATGCAAAATCCAACCACTCATCATTGGCAAACAGCAAAGCGTGTGTTGAGGTACTTGAAGACTGCACCTGCACAAGGGATATTGCTGCCAGACGCAAACACAAGAAATTTCACCACACCATCAGGACTCGGATTGGGCCTCATGCCCTTTCACAAGAAGATCCACCACTGGGTACTGCATACTTCTTGGAGAGTCCCCCATTTCATGGAAAACGAAGAAACAGGGAGTGGTAGCAAGGTCATCAGCTGAAGCTGAGTATAGGGCAATGGCCTTGACAACGTGTGAGATTACATGGTTAGTATCTTTTTTGAAGGATCTTGGTATGAAGCGTATGGCAGCAGCCTCGTTGAAATGTGATAACCAAGCTGCTCTGTCAATCGCTGCTAACCCCGTCTATCATGAAAGAACAAAACACATAGAGCTCGATTGTCATTTTATCAGAGATAAAATCAGTGAAGGTATGATCAAGCCTTCCTATGTTGCTTCTCGTGATCAAGTTGCAGATGTGTTCACAAAACCATTGGGAGTGTCAAGTCACTGCAAATTGCTGAGCAAGATGGGAGTGACGATGCTCTCTCACTCACCTCTTGAGGGGGAGTGTAAAAGGGCCTAATAGCCCAACTGTCTTTATTTGTTATTTGTAGCCCATAATGTATTTGTCAGTTAGTGACTTACAATATTAGGGTAAATCTCTAAGCACCTTTATTTAAAGGGGAATTGAAGGTTGTACAAGCAACTAATGAATATAAAAACTTTTGTGCGCCTCCTTCTTCTTTCTTGCTTCAATTTCTTACTTCGTGGTTATCATTATGCCAAGCTCATGAACATCAATATAATTATTGTAAATTTGTAACATTTTATCATAAATTGGTCATTTTTGTCCGTCTTAAGTCTTAACTTAAGACAAAAAGTTTTTCGTCTTAAGTGAGACTTGATTTTTATTTACAATAATTTTATTCAATTATCTCCATTTTCATATATAATAATTACTTTTTATAAAATTTACACCCTTACCTTTCATAATACAGAGTATATTCAATTTACCAAAATATCACACACTATTCTAAAAACTGAATCCTACATTATCCATTATCTATTACGAATATTACCCTTATATTTTGTCATTTTCTTAATATTTATGTCGACTCCTTATGGCTTTATGAGAGTTTTCATCGAAAAGGAGAGAGTATTTACTATTTACCCGGTACACATTTGATAGTCATTCTAAATTATGTAGGGATTGTTGTGCACAAAACAGTATTTACTATTTACTGTTTACGTGGTACTCATTCGGTAGTCATTCTAAATTATGTAGGGATTGTTGTGTACAAAAATGCACTCCCTCCATTCCTTAATTTTTCCTCTTGTTTGCCAAAAAAAAAAAAAAAAAAAAAAAAATCACCTTTTTCCTCTATCGCAAGTCTTAACAAAACCGTCTTTCGGACTTATTTTCAGGTCCATTTAATCGAGTTCAATTCAAATACACTCCATGCTCCCCTTCAGTGACTTCACAAATAAGTTTTAAGTACAATTAAACAAAATTAAGTCCTAGAAAAAGGGGGCCTAAGTATAATTTAAAAAGGAAACGTATACAATTACAAAGTACAAAGTACAAAGTACAAAAGAACTATCATTTGAAGTTCCGAACAATTGAAAGTCTGCAGATAAGGGCTCAACCGCTCAATGGTTTGATAACGGTTGGGCCCTTTCACACTTCAGCAGAGGCTAAAATTTGAAAATTACATGTGCTACACTTTCGGTCCGAACTCCAAAGTACCAGTTCTGGACCATATGATCAAAGCTAAACACGAAAATAGAAGCGGAAATGGGACACAGGTCGCCTGCACCCTACAGTACATTTCATGTGTTTTCTGAATTTCTAATACACAAAAGAACATAATATTTCTTATGGAAAGGCTAGGACATGGTACGATCATATCAGTGCAATGGCTGCTTTGAACCCGGGTATTCGATAAGCACCTCAGTACAATCTGTCCTCCATTTTTTTGATTGCTTGCTCAATTGCAGGCACGTTCTTCTTGAAAGAGGACCACTGCTCTGCTGTTAAGCTGATACCTATACGTAAGTAATGCAGCACAAGGGACGCTTTTAGTCTAATAAACATTCAAAGTCACAGTAACGAGTAATGACAGACTTTTGAAAGATACCGTAATGATAAATTAGAAATATTTGACCTCCTTAGAAAGGCTGCTCTTCAGTTTATACATCCACAACACAACTAAAAACTAGGAAAGAACAGTGAATGGACATTCTGATATCGAGACTTCCAAAGTCAATACAAGTATACAACAATTAAATAAACTCTGTTTTTATTTTCCCGAAAAGAATAATCTCTCTGTTTACGGTCAAGTTTCCCGTGTTTGCACTTTGCTTAATGACTAATTCATTGTCAATGAACGCTACAGCTGCGTGCTGAATGCTCAAAAGCCATATTGCCACAATGCCACGACACACCCAAAAAACTCTAATTCCATGGAACTGTATGTGAGCTCAGTTGCATAGTGAACTGAATACTGATTACTACAACACATATGAGCCACATGTGAGTTTGATGATTTGATACTGAATCTCAAGCCGAATAATCTAAGCTATCTACTTGATCCATATCATCTGTGCAACTGAAAGCACACAGCACAATACTCACAACCATCGACTTGGCTTCCTCGTATAATTTATAGCCGTAGATCTGTATGTTGCTAGATTCATGCCATATAAATAGTAAAACTAAGATAAGGTTTTTGGAATAAGGCTCAAGCTTGATGATTTGAGATGCAAATTAACGTAACTAAACTCTCTTCTTGCTCCATCATTGTGAAACTTAAGCATTGCTTACACAAAAGATGGCCCACAACACTCAGTCAGACAACCTCTATACGACTATGACTACCAGATTATACATTAACCCAGCTGCATATCGTACTATTAATTCCACACTACTGCGGACATAGAAATAGGAGGGTTCTTAATAAAATACTTTTGCTCAAGATGTACGAACTTTTGATGTTCTCTTCTAGGCTCATTTGGTGATGTAAATCGCAATTACACAGCCATCATATACTTTCACCTATCCCATCATGTGAAACACAGCGAAGGAACATATCAATTAAAAGCAAAACGGACATAAGAAGTAGATATACTAAAGGGTGACAATGACATAGAAACCATAAATATGCTGTGATCTTGTCCTACAAATATGAGGCATGAAGTCGGTAAGCAATAACCAAGTCATTGACTATCAGAAGTAAAGAATTAAGGTCACAGTATAAGTACGTATTCATCCAGTAGAAGTTAAACAGAGGGACTGGGGTCAGGGAAGGGAGGAAGTGTGAACATGAATCCCGTCTACTCTCAATTAATCTGTCCATCTTACCTTTGCCAAATGTTTTTACCTAAGCTTTAATCCACATAACCTCAACTTCAGTGAGTCAAAAGGATATCAATTGCCTCACTTTGCAATGTAAGAGAAAGCATACACTACCTCAAGCCTGCCTCGAACTCGAATAATTAATAGGCTAAATTATCAATTACAGCCTTATAAAAACACAAAGTTATAAATTACAGCCTTATATAACGTTTTTTTTAAATTACAGCCAAAATTTCACATTTGTTTAAAAGTTGCAGCCAAAACGGAGATCGATGGTTCTTAAGTGATAAATATTTTAAAAATTCGAAATTGTTACCTGAGTTTACCCTATTTATGACCAATATACCCTTTAGCCTATTTCAACCATAATCCCCAATTTTTAACCCATTTTCCTCCAAATTTCAATTAACCACTCTTCCTCTTCTCTCTCTTCATTTTCTAAATCAAGTTTGAATCTTTTGAAGATCGTCTCTGTCGTTTCCTCACTATTTCGCAAAATTGATTGAAATTTCGTTCACTTTCTTGTTAGGTAACCTTTTTTTTCTTTGCAATAACAGTTTGCTGTAATTTAGGGTTTGTAATTGGTTCTTGTTAATCGATGTCGAAGGGGAGTATACAATCTGGATACGAAGACGGTAAGAGATGCTTAGTGACAACTCCATTGATGAGAGGAATCCATGACCCTTGATAACCCAGGATGAAAAGTTGAAACTTGCTTGTAAATTATACATACAACCCGATTACTAGGCATCATGGGTGTAATTACTTTTGTTGGTTCGATAAAAACTCAACTAATTGGTAAAAGAGTATTATCAACAAACTTAACATTGAAAATAATTTGCTTTCTATTGAGTTGGAAAGGCTTAAGAAGACTTAAAATAAGTGTCATTGGAGTTTGAAAAATTAAATAAGAAGCTTAAAGTTGTGAAATAAGGAATGAAAGTTAGAGTAATGTGCTTCAAAATTTGCATTTGTGTGGTTGTATGTGTAAAATTGGTTAGTAAGAAATGAAAGAATAGAAAAGGAGGTTAAAAGTTTAATATTAGAGATTTATTAAAGAGGGGTAATTCGGTCATTCTATCTTTTTTTTCACCGGAAATACACTTTGGCTGCAATTTTTGAACAAATGTGAAATTTTGGCTGTAATTTAAAAAAAACGTTATATAAGGCTGTAATTTATAATTTTGTGTTTTTATAAGGCTGTAATTGATAATTTAGCCTAATTAATAAAAGCACATGAGCCACCACAACTAAAAAAATGATAAAAAAAAAAAAAAAATCATTCATGGTCACGCATTTTCCAGTAGCAATGTAGCATGGATTTAAACCACCACCTTCACTCTTAACACTTATGGTATGAAGGTTTCAGGAGAGGATAAGGGAAAATTAATCGTTGCCTTTCTTTGTGTTTGTTTTGTTGTACGAATCATTCCCTTACCCTCATAATTACCCCATACTTCTCTACTCTAAAACCGCCACCCCCCAGGGAATCTGATTCCCTTTCCCTAATGACTCACACATCATGAAAACACACCAACATCCACATTTGCCACCACCACCACCACTATAACCACCTAGCAGCACCTCCATCGCCATGCCTTCGCCAACCGTCACCGTTCATGCACATCACCGACCTTCACCTTGCACAGACCACACTCATTGGACCATCGTTCTCAGCGCCAAAACCACAACGAAACCCACCTAAACCACCCAAAACCACCCGATCCAGGGCGTTGAAGGGTTATAATACAGGGTGGCGGTATGGTACGCGAGGAGTGCCGCCAACGATATGAAATCATGGGTTTGCCGGTGATGGGGCACAAGAAGGTTACCAATGGTGGTGCTAGTGTGTGTGGTGGTGTGGCTGGTGGTTGTCAGTTTTTCAACAGAAGGGGGGATGATTAGACATTTTCCATTCTCGAAAGTGTTTCAAACCAAACAACTACAATCATAAAAAGGGTATGGGATTCCTTTCCCTTTGTTACCCTTTCCGGAATCCTTTATTTGAATACAATTACAATGGCAATGAGCCATTTTCCATTCTCGAAAGTGTTTCATCCAGAACTTTTCTACGTCAGAAGAAATTTCTGTAAGTATACAATGGCAATACGCAAATTTCAAACAAAACTTTCATTCGCCACACGAAAAGCTCACAACAAACTCAACTCATATAGTCATATCTATCAAAAACAATGGAATATAAGCAAAAACTAAACAGTAATAACCTTTGGAAGTAGGAAGAAATTTGCCGTCTTTCTTGTAAAATTCTCTAATAGACACCAATGTCTTCCCTTTGAAATCTTGAATCGTCACGCGACGCTTCTCAGACAACTGCAACAAACAAACAAACATCACACTTGATCATTCACAAGAACAATTAACAAAAAGTTGACAAAGAAATACTCGAATCGTTTTCGCAATCGCCAAAGAAACGAACACAATTCACACAATTCAGCAGCACCTCAACACACAAAACCTAGGGTTTCAAACACCAAATCAATTTCTTTTAAAAATCAATAAAATGAAACTAACACGGCAGATGATGAGATCGCCGTCATCGTCATACTCCTTGCCATCACTCCGATTATTATTTTTATTATCATCGTCGTCACTCCCTTCATCGTCGTCTTCGTCGTTGGAAGCATTTTCTTGGACAGCAGCAGGAGCAGCAGCATCAACGGCGTCGTTTTGTTGAAGAGCTTGTTGTTGAAGAAACGTTTCGACAACGTTTCGGACAAACATTTTTCTAGAAGGTTCGGAGAGATCGATGGAGAGTTTGTCGGCGGCGAGTTTGCGAACTTTGTACTCGGTCATCTCTTGCATGTCCGAGGTTTCTAGTATTTCTCTTACTGTTTCTTCTATCCTTTTCTCCATTTCTGCGTCCATTTTTTTCGCTGTTTTTTTTTTTTTTTTATATTATTATTTCGTTTGGTTTTAAGTATTGAAAATGGAGGGTGTTTGGGAGGTACAAGAAGGGTTGACGTGTGTCGTTTTGACTGCCCTCCAAACAATACGATGATGACTGTGATATGTCAGGAGACGTATGAACGAAAGAAAACGTGCATTCGACCTACATGCAAAACTTAAGTACTCCCTCCATTCAAATTCACACTACCACTATATCATTTTAATACTATACTCCGTAATAATGTTTTCTTAATACTTGTGCAAAAAGCATAACTACCATATGGATATGAATGAAGGGAGTATTTGTTTAGTTTTTTTTTTTTTTTTTTTAAATCTATATGCTTCTACTTTTTACTTTTTTTTTTTTAATTATATCTCTGCGTTTGACATATTGTCACCTGTACCCCTAAACTAATATAGTTAGTCCCAACCGTAATTAAATCGTAGTAAACCGTTAAATTTAGCCGTTAGTTTTGTTTTCTATAAATTTTCACCCATTTTTTCCAATTTTTTTCCTCCATAATTTTGCATGAAATTGTGAATGAGTAACGTCTGAAAATTATGGAGGGTGAAACGAAGTATTTAATGCAAAAATATGGACGGAAATGCTGAAAAAATTGGGTAAAAATATATATAAGAAACAAAATTAATGACTAAATTTAACGGTTTACTCTTGTTGAATTACGGTATGGACTAACTGTAAAAATTTAGGAGTACAGCTGGAAATACACCAAATATCAGGGTACAACTAGAAAAAGTGAAAATTAGGATGATACAGATGGGAAAAACCCATTTATTTAAGTACCTAAAATTTTGATAACATAATACGGAGTTCTTCATAGTGCTAAAATTTTGATTGATTTTCGTAAAATAAAGGGTTTTTTTGTCAGACACTACCTTATATTTAGGTCGAATTGTGAGGAACTACCTTACTTTTGTAAAACTTGTGAAACACTAGTACACTACCAAACTCACTTTTCCGTTAACTTTAGTGAGTTGACAGTCATTGACTAACGGATTTTGTTTCTTACCACTTCTAAGCTGGTTTTTCAAGCTTTTTTTTCCTCCATTTTTTTTTTTTTTTTCTTTTCTAAGACATGCATCTTTAGTTACATTAACTTTTAATCACTCTCTCCATTTAATATCTAAAACTCAGTCACTCTCCTCCCAAAACGTTGACATCTAAATGTAAAATTTCACCACCGCGCCATACCAAACTTTTCAGACTTTTCAAAATCCGAGTAAAAGGTATGTTGCTTACTAATTTTATATCCTGTACAAAGATGTGTGATGGTAAGTTGTTTAAGTGAGATTAATGAAGACATGACGGATTAACAAACATAATTCATTAATCATTAGTTCATTACTTAAAGAGAATCAATTTTTGGAAAACGAGATGAAAATATCAGTGAAAGTTGATGATAAAGTTGATTGCAATAAGTGAGTGAAAAATAAATATTGATTAAACTATAAGAACATATGATGATAAAAAGATAGGAAAAAAACAAGAGATTTAAAATTTACGTTTTTGTTGTAGAATTGATTTTAAATTGCAAAGGTGAAGTATAATTTGTAAACTTATTGTTTATTTGTAGAGCTTGAACCATAATTGATGATAAGAAAGAAAATATTTAAAATTTAAGGTTTTAAGAATGAGATTGCATAGGTGATAATGAAGAATAAGTTCCAAATAAATGGTTATAATTGGAAAAATTTGCTCTAAAGAAGAAGGATAGCTAAAGTGAAGGCAAAACCGTTAGTCAATGACGGTCAATGGTTACTATTTAACGGAAAGGTAACTTTGGTAGTGTTTCACAAGTTTTTAAAAAGTAAGGTAGTTGTTCATAAAAAATAAAATGTAAGGTAGTTCCTTACAATTTGACCTAAATATTAGGTAGTGTCTGACAAAAAACCCTAAAATAAAATAGGAAAAGATGTTATTATCGTCTCATGGTTAAAAGAGTCTTAGGTTTGAGTGAATCATATTCTATGTAAAATGACGTCTTCTTTTTTCTTTGGAGTCAATACAAAAGAAGGGAATCGAACATATGATCAAAGTCACATTATACTTTTGTCCTGACCACTAGATAAAAAATCTCCACTTAAGCCACCTTACGCCGTTACCCAATGAATAATGCAACGATGATATAAACTTCGCATATCGATTGTACCTTCGTGTTTTACTTAAATTAGAGAATGAAGCAACAAAATCTATAGATTTCATCTGTGTTATGGAGTAACATTTACAATATCGTAACATTTTGTTGTTTGTGAACCTTTTAAGAAGAGATCATTTGTCATGAAGATGAGTTAACTCTTGAATTGCTTTCGGTTCTTCCCTTTCTTCCTGCAAATGACATACATCAACATTATCAGCAGTCGAGTCGATACTTCAGGTTCTATTTGCTACAGAGCACCATAAGAAAACTAACAGTAGGCTACATTGCAGCGACGATATGTCGAGTCATTACCGCCGTTTCTATAGTACTTGTACATCGTTTGTAAATCAGCAAGAACATTTTCATCCAAAACAGTGCAAACAATTAGCAATGGTAATGACTAATGCACAGATCAGTACCTTGTTTCGGTGTCATCAAAATCAGGCGCAGAAGCGCCTCGGCCATCTCTGCCAAATGCAACCTCGTCCAAGCTTTGGCCACGCCGTTTGTAATTTCCGCCAGAAGCGAGGAACCCAGGACAAGGCCTGTACGCCTTTATAGGCCACCACCCGAACCCTGGAATAGTAGCGATCCCGCCTTGGATCCTACCGTCCCCATTGCATCCCCTTTCGATTTCCTCCCTCCCACAACCGTTGCAACCACTGCAAATTGTCAACGACTTTCATCAGGAAACTAATGCTCTAAGACTGTAAGAATCCCGTAACATACTCTAATGACATAACACTCACGTTGAGAACGCATTAGAGGTTATTTTCGGGAAACCCAAGAGGGAAATTGTATCGATGTTTTATAGCATAGTGGATCATCTAAGTTCATTCTGTTGCATTCCTGTCGAAGAATACTACGTCTGTGTTTACAGTAATCTGAGAGACTGTAAAAGCTGCAATAGTCCAATCATTGAAGCAAAATTATTCAGTAAACATTTCTCATTTTGAGCAGAAGAATGAACACAACCAAACTCCCTAATACACTCTTATCATAGATCAATAGTAACAACAATCACTACGACACAGCTCAAAAGGCGTATGTAAGGAGCGACAACATCAGATAAAGTCCAGAAAAAAGCATACATGAAAGGCAGGGCATCATCAGAGGGGTTGTCAATAACAACAGAAGAATCAACGAGCGAAGAAGGAAGCGTAGAATCCTGCTGTTCTTCCTCGACAACTGAAGAAGACGACGACGAAAGACAGGTGAGCCTGAGATGGGTGCTTGTGAATCTGAGGTGGGGGAGTTGTGAAGAAGTGTGGAAATTGTCAGAGAAGAAGAAGAGTGAAGGTGTTGAAGACACAAGACTCTTCATCTTTTTAATATATTTTATCTTCTTCTTCTTCTTCTTCACCTCTTTTGTTGCTTATGTTGTGCAAGTAGTGGATGAGAATTGTGGTTGTTTTTTTAAGGTAGGAAAGCTAAAAAGAGAAAGAGAAGGGACCAAAAATAAGGTTCGACCAAGATTTGAACTCGGGTTACTGGATTCAGAGTCCAATGTCCTGACCACTAGACCATAGAACCTCGTTGTTCAACTTGATCTAGCTTTTTATTACTAATACTAAGTAATACGAGTAGCATTAAAATACCCTCAGTCAACGTATTCTCTAAAGACGAGTAGTGTATACTACGCACAACTCTATTTGATTTCCAATAAGTCTAGTAAAATGGTATTATTTGTATGACTTAGTTGTTAAGGATCAAAAGTAAAGAAAGTGTTAGAACAATTGGTAAATAATGAAATTGCAGTAAGGCGTTAATTATACTTTTTTAAAGGAAATTATGCCCCCACTATTAAGGCAAATTCCTTTGGAATACAATACCGCGTTTGTAAGCCTTAAAACGATTTTCTGATGATCGAAAATGATTGCGGAGTAAGTATTTATAGAGGCAAACCAACAAGCACGAAGAGTCACGAACATTAAAGGACGCTGTATTTTATGTGTACGATGTATCGGTTAATTGGAACAAAAATGAATTAATGGTTCGAAAATATTTCGGCCGGAAACGAACTCCCCCAACGCCCAAGCGCCCCAAGTGCACTTGTCAAGATTAGTCTAATATTTAAGAGTCTCCCACTAGTGGCCCAATAGTCACTTGTATAGCCCAATTCCGTTTATTTACTTAATTAGAATAGTTAAGAAATTTATATACATACACACCCACTCTTAATCTTTCAATGTGGGAGGTTTATTCTTCGCAAACTACTCCAACAGAAAGTTCCTCCATGTCCAAAATCAATCATCTCGTTGTAACTTGTAAGATGTCTTATTATAAGTCATACTGTTGAGCATTATAATATCTACTATGGAGTATTTAATATGGGTATTTTAGCTACCATAATGCTCAACACTTACCGTAAGATGTTTCTCATTTGAGATTATGAATCTGATATATGATAAATTTGAGTAGATTTATTTAGTTTTTTTTTTTTTTTTCGGAGCTCGTAGATTTATTTAGTTATTCAAGGTAGTTTAAAAGTAAAAAATTATATGTTATCTCTTTAGCTCGATCATATGATAAAAATAAAATATAATAAAACATATGGATCCTAGTAAAAAAAAATATATATATTTATAGTTTTATTATCTTCACAATGTCGTTAATGTTGTACGTGTAGGACACTAGATTGTGATTTAAGTGACCAGAATAATGATTTTGTCCAATGTTATGGGAGTATTGAGTAAATATGATTGTTTTAAAGGTATGAAATGTTTACATTAAGCATTATAGTAGTCACTACTAGTCACATAAAACATTAACGTGATCAATTTTTTATTGCAATTTTCTCAACATACACAAAAACCCACTTAGTCATTGTCGAACAGTTTGCACATAAAGAGTGAATGGGTCGTTGAGAGCATACGCATTTGTGGGAAGATAATGAACCAAACAGTGGCGGGCCTAGGGGGGCCAAGGAGGGCCCGTGCCCCCCACTCCTTTTATAAAAATTTATCAATTAATTACTAAAAACTAAAAGCATGAAACAATAAACTGCAGTATCTCAATTGGTTTGAGCCTCAAAATTGTTCAGGGGAGACCTAGGTTCGATCCCTGGGATGTCAATTTTTATTTGCTTTTTGCCCTAATCTATATTAGTTTAAGAAAATTAGAGCTCATTTAATTACTATTAACAATAATTTCTCCAAATGTATGAACCAAAATTATGCTCAAACTAAGGTTTTTATTATAGTTTGTCTCGTAAATTTCTTCATACATACGGACAAATCTAGGCCTAAAATTGGCAATTTATTTTTTGTTTGTTATTCTAAATTTTTAACAATAGTTTATCAAAATCGGAGCCCATTTAGTTACTTCATCAAATTTTTTTCCTAAGTGAATGAACGAAAAATATGTTTAAACTAAAATTTTCGTTACGTTTGATCTCATGATTTTTAATTATATCTTATACGGAGTATATATTAGACAGATGAAGATTAAGACATACGGAGTAAAAAAGAAATTATATCTAAGTTGATTGCTTTATTTGGATGATTTTAAAAGACTACTCCATACATTTTTTTTGTTTTCAAAACCGCAACCAATTTTCATTTGTACAATCGTACTTGTCGGTGTGCCCCCCCTAAAGATAAATCCTGGGTCCGCCACTGGAACAAAGCCAAACAAGCAATTGAGGGAAGTTAATTAATGTAGGGCGTGACTCAAAATATGGGAACCCTCTAGAATGAGAGAGGATTCTCATTTGTAAAATTGAAAATGTTGATTTACTCCGTACAACATTTCAGTTTGTCACTGCTTTCATTAATGTGAAAATAAATAAACGTGAACTAAAAAAGTTAATAAAAAGAAATTAGTGAAAAATTGTGTGGACTAATAAAGAAAAAATAGAGAATAAAAATATGAAGAGCCTTATTGATGGCTTGATGCGGTAGACTTTTGTTCATGCACCAAAGGATGAATGCTTTTAATTTGCTTTGATTTGATTGTTGAAGGAATTATGTCCACTGTCCTATAATAATTAACTCGCTTAAGTCTATGTGGTCAACACGTCTTGCTAGAGACCAATGTTGATCTGATACATAAATAAGTTATGTGTCTAGTAGCTCTTAAGTGGGCCCAATTTGGAGTCACACAAATGTCTGAGGAGTAGTTATAATATGAGTAGAACTCATTAATTAATTACCGGGTCTAAAGCTAGTTTAGCCCAGCTACAACTCTTACAGGTTTATGGAAACCTACTAGGATTAGGTTTATGGAAACCTAGATCTTCCTCTTTACTATACTAGTTGTTGGACTGCGCGCACCGCGGATCGACTTGTTAGTGTTATGCAGTTGATGTAATTCGTGAAGAGATTTCATTTTTTATGTGTCAATTGCCCATGTATCCATAATTCCTTCCATTCATTTCGATTGCTCATCTCAATTATTACTTTGTAGACATTTAAGCCTTATAAATTTCATCTAAACTTACTTATCTTAATCATACTCCCTCTGTCTTAGTTATTTGTTGCACTTTTTTTAAATTTTCCTCATAAAAAAATCAATGTATAAACTTACCGAAACCGAGGGAGTACATTTATTTTAAATGGTGTTTTTGTAATCACAATTCACATGTCTTTATTATCATATTTTCAAACTCATAAATTATACAAAAATGACTAAAAGGCGCATTAACTGCAAATAGTACTCGTAACATTTACAACTTGTGTTTTCAGCTTTTCTCTATTCTCATTTTCCAACTCTTTGTTTCCTCCTTTCGTATTTCCGATTTTTTTGGTTTTCATTATCAACATATTCAACATCGTTTTCTTCCTCTCACTTCCTCCTATTCCTCAACCGCTCATTCTCTCTCTCTCTCTCTCTCTCAGACTCTCTCTCTCTCTCACTCTCTCTCTCTTGTTAATCCTCTTCTTGTTTCTCTTTCCTTCGTACTACTTACACATGTTCCGTTTCTCTTAAGGCTACTCTTGTCCTACCCTTCTTTTAACTCTAAATAAGGTGGACGCTTAAGTTGAGATTGTTTTAAAATTCATATTCTCTCCTCTAAGTCATTTTTCTTACATTTCATTTCTCTATCTCTCCCTCATCCTTAGCACTCAGTCACATTTAATTTTACAATTGTCTCTTGTTTCCCTAACGTCATTATGTTTTTATTTTATTTTTGGCATACTTTTTCGCCTCTTTGTCATTATCATTATAGTTTCATTATTATTTATGTTTTCCTTCCTCACCATTTTTTTTTTCTTGTCACATCTCTTCTTGCACTTTATTTCTCCTTCCCCTTATCCTCATCCTCGTCCTCATCCCCATCCTCATCCTTACTATTCTTTACCTACTCGTTTTTCTTCTTCATCCTAGTAATTATTATTAAATTAACTAAGGAGGTTTGAATCAATACAAAAGAAAAAATAGTGTAGTGTTGACGTGTTGTGATGAGAAATTAAATTAACTACATTAGCTACTTAGTCATCTAAATCGGTCTTTGGTTGTCTTCTTATTTTGGAACTTAATAAATTTAAATTTTTTAATCTAAATTAACCAATTTTAAGTTTTTTTTTTATCCTTTAAATTGATTTTAAAGTATTGAAAGAAGAAGTTATGTGAAGAAAATCGTTGACTATCGCATTTTCATATTTTTCTTTATTTAATTTGAATTCTTTTCCCGGTCTTCTTTTATTTTTCTTATTTAGTTGTTTTCGTGCTTGGTGGTGTTGTAACACGAAGGTGTAGTAATAGTATAAGTACATAAGGTGAGTTTTACAAATTGTATGCTAAAATTTGAAGTTTTAACAATAAAGAAAAAAAATATATAAATAAATAAATAAGTAAATGACACGAATAAAATGATTAAAGATGGAGTATTGGTCTTGGTGTGTCTCGTCTTGTCGTCGTCTCATTGCACCCTTTTGTTTCAGTTACTCATCTCTTATTTCCTTGTCCCTTATAGTTCTTTTAATTGCCTAATTTCTTAATTTATTAAGTTCCCCGACATATTTATTCTTGTCTATTCTTTTCATTGTCTCTCTACCTTTCTATTATTCATACACTACAAAAAAACAGTCGAAATGCGAGGGACTTTGCGACGGAAAGAAAATTCCGTCGTAAACAACAGAATTTTGCGACGGACAAAATATTTTGCGACGGAACTAGGTTTCATGACTACGAGACGCCGCAAACCCGTCGCAAAGCACTCCCGCCAAATTTGGTGCGAAAAATTAAGGTGATGCGACGGAATTTCGCGACGGACGAAAATATCCGTCGCAAAGTTTGCGACGGAATTTTTGGTCCGTCAGAAATCATAAAGATGCCAAATAATATTCACGGCATATTCGATGTGTGTCGGAGATTTGCGACGGATAAAGTAATCCGTCGCAAATTTTGCGACGGATAAATCGATCCGTCAGATATTTAAACGCAAACCAAAAATAAATAATGCGCGAGTTTATTTCCTTCCTCATTGTTTCGGACTTAAAAAAACTTAAATCGCCCCAAATCGCCCAAAGTCGGCCAGTCAGTCCCATTACTCCGGCGAGCTTCTCGCTCGGCGACTCTATCTCCTCCGGCGACCTCCCTACTCGTGACACTTTCCCAAATTAATTAGAGTATGGTTTTTTCAATTTTTCTTTAATTAGTTTATTATGTTATTTTAGTTTTGATTTAGTACTCCGGCGACACTCCCTACTCCGGCGACACTCCCTACTCCGGCGACACTCCGGCGACTCCCCAAATGATTTGATTTAATTAGATTATTATGTTAATTTAGGTTAATTTAAGTTTATTATGTTAAGTTTTCATTTAATTAGTTAATTTGATTAAGTTTGATATTAGGGTTAATATATGTTAAGTTGATTAGTTTATTATGTTTGAGTTGATTAGTTTTGTTAAGTTAATTTGAATGGGTTAAGTTGATTAGTTTTGTTAAGTTGATTAAATGTTAATGTATGTTAAATTGATTAGTTTGAGTTGATTATGTTAAGTTGATTAGTTTATTATGTTTGAGTTGATTAGTTTTGTTAAGTTAAGTTGATTGGGTTAAGTTTGATTAGTTTTGTTAAGTTGATTAGATGTTAATGTATGTTAAGTTGATTAGTTTGAGTTGATTATGTTAAGTTTTAAGTTATTATAAATAATTGAATTAGTTATAAATAATGAGTTAAGTTGATTAGTTTATTATGTTTGAGTTGATTAGTTTTAAGTTTTGTTAAGTTAATTTGATTAGTTTATGATGTTAATATATTATGTTAAGTTGATTAGTTTGAGTTGATTAATTGTTAAGTTTTAAGTTGATTATAAATAATTGAATCACTTTAACATTTGCTAATTTAGAGAATTGTAGAGCCTTTGTTAGGTTAATGATAAGAATTATTATAGAGCCATTATTGTTAGGTTAATGTAGAGAATTGTAGAGCCATTATTGTCATGTTAATGTAGAGAATTGTAGAGCCTTTGTTAGGTTGATTGTGTGTTTTGTTAACATAAACTATTTTATTGAAATGATGTAAAATGAAAAAATTTTGCGTTGACCGTAGTATACCCATTCGAGAATTATTCATTAGGAATAATTTTTGAATAGTCCCCATTTTGGATTTGTCTTTGAATGATTAATATCACTTAGGTGACAACTAGTTATATTTGTTTATGTAATAGTATAAATTTTGGTAGCAATTATTATTTGATGTTCTCGGATACATAAATTTGTGTATCCGGAGAATCGATGCAATCTGTCAAAAATTTTTACTATTACATAAACAATTGTAACTATTTGTTAGTGATATTGATCATTCAAAGATGGGTTTAGGTTGGAGAGATAAGAAGTTACCTATGACTACACGTTTTTTTCGAAAAAAAAAAAGAAATCACTACAAATTTAACTATGTTGCTGAAACTCTATTTTTGTAGACTGATTGACCATGAAGAGAGTAGAACGTAGTTGGATGTACGACCGTTTGGATGATAATAAGCGAGTGAAAGTTGGATATGCTAATGGGGTGATCTCATTTATCGAACATGCTAAACTTTTGCCGGATTTCAACAGTAATGGTGAAAAGATTAGGTGTCCATGTGTGAATTGTTGCAACTCAGAATGGTTGAATGAGTCTGATGTCAAAACTCATTTGATTAAAAGAGGTTTTCTGAGAAATTACCACAGTTGGTTTTGTCACGGAGAGGATTTTCCCGTAGATGATAGACCTAGATACACGGTGGTACCGGTTGATGATAATCCTTATCGAGAAATGATAAATGACGCTTTACGAGATGAAGTAGACACAATTAGGGAGGAAGCGTTGAATGCAGATGAAATAAACGAGGCCCCAAACCCTCAAGTGAAAGCTTTTTTTGACATGTTAAACAACGCCGATGAACCTTTGTATGAAGGAAGCCCAATGTCAGTGTTGGAAGCTGCATCTAGAATAGTCACGTTAAAGTGTGACCATAATCTGTCTCATAGGGTTGTTGACGCGATTAGTAGTTTGTTTGGAGACGCTTTCCCTAAAAATAACAAGATGATGAGATCGAGAATGAACAAGGTGACGATTTCATTGTAGAAGACAATGAGAGCATTGAGGAAGAGTCAACAGAAGATGAGCAAAGTGATGAGTTCGAAGATGATTCGGATGAGGATGGAGTAGAAGTCGGAGAACTCTTTCCTGATGATGATAGTGTAGAGGCTATTAGTTCAGATGATAGTGATTAGCTTAGATTTAAATATTTTGATATGTGATGTTTATGTATAAATATTAATTGCAAACAATTTATGTATTTGATTTCTACATCTTATGTAATATAATTTAATTTAATATTCAATCAGGTTATCAAGTCATTAATTGTTTGTCTTATATATACATGTACTAACATTTCATTTAAGTGTATTTGTAGTATGGTGAACACAAGATTTCAGGGTAGCGGGAGTAACTCAGCCCCAAATAATCAAGAGGGGGAAAACCGTCAGTTGACCGAGGAGGAGATCGGGGAGATAATGGTAAACGCGGAGCAGGGTCTTACGACATTAGATCCAGATCCGGCTGTAGGCATATGGTACGTTATATATAAATAAACACATTTTTATTTACTTAAATTAATTAGTTCAGTATAATATTGTACGTTACATATACTATTAAAAATTTGGTATATTATGTCGATGCAGGTTCACGAAGGTCAAAGCGAACAAGACAGATCCAAGGTTGATCACTTCAATGATGAACCCATTTGTTCAATTGGTCGACGCTTGAGATGCAAAAACGAGCTTTGGTGGCACACTTTCGTGTGGTACTTATTTCTTAACTTAAGCATATTTGATTAAACGGTTTTTAAAATTGTCCATGCAATGGATTGATGCAATTTTTTTTTTAAAATGTAATTGTAGTTCAACTACCAGTACAAACAGAAGAATGAAGCACTAATTAGAGAGACTTTCAACGAGATGGCCCAAAAAAGGATTCCGGACTACGTCTATCAAAAAGGTGTAAACAATTAATATATGTAGTATTAGTTTTTATTTATTTTCATATATTAGTCGTAAAAATAATTTGTTGCCATGATAAAACTAAGGTGATTATAATACAAATTACAGGTCGGGTGAAAAAATCATGGATAGACCAAACTGCAGCGCTGAGGAAGGGCTATGATGAGTGGAAGGCATCGGAGGTAATTAACATACTAGTTATAACTTATTAAACGATTCTTGTTATATTTTTAAATATATAGAAACTAATAAATTATCGTTTACTTTGTTTTGTTTAAAGAAATACAAGAAAAAGGCAGAAATTCAGAAGAAGAATCGTTATTCTCAAGGCGAAGACGGAAGGCGTGAGGGACGATACCATGGGCCGCAAAGATATGATGCAATATATCGACAAATTGGTTAGTACTTTATTTTTTTTTATTATGTAATCTTTTATAATTAATGTATATATAAATAACAACGTTAATAATCAACTCTTTTTTTGTATGTAAAGTGCAGTAGGATCGCGACACCACCTTACGTCCCAGAGCTCGTGAGGAAATCAAAAACCTCAAACAAGAAAGGCGGTTTATTACCAACAAAGTCAAAAATTTATTTGTAAGAATCCATTTATACTAGAACATTAATTTTATGATTTTACTTTACTTTCTATGATTTTAATTTATTTTCTATCTTAAAATTAGGACCGCTTCAATCCAAGAGTTGAGGAGCACGAGCAAACCCAACCGTACACTCCTATTGACGGTAACCCTATCAGACATGAGATAGTGGGAGGACACGACAAGAAAGGTCGTGTTTACTGGCGCGAGTTCACCTCGTCTTTGTATTCTGACCGTCCGCCTCGTCCACTCATCCTACGGGAGCGATCTACATCTGATCCGGGATTATGACACGCGACACAAGAGAACAGTCGTTGAGTCAAAGGGTAGCTCTGATTGAGGAGTTGATTACGCCTCAACGCCTCGATCTCACCTCCTCCGGCATACGACCTTGGCGCCGACTACGACCCGTTTAGGCGTGGGCCGTTTGACGGTGATGGTGGTAGTGGTAGTGGCGGCGCCGATGTCCCCACTTTATTGTTAACTTTGACGGTGGTGTAATGGTAGTTGAACTTTGAATGTTAACTTGTTAACTTTGACGATGAATGTTAACTTTGGCGGTGGTAGTGGCCGTATGACCGTTATATATATATGCTATGTTCGGTTTATGTGTTGTGTGTTTGGTGTGCTTGATTTTTCTGTTGTATTGACACCGAAAGCGACTTCATTGCGAGGTTTTTAGGTGTAAAAACAGTCGTTTGAGGCGAAACAAAGCGCAAAGCGCAGAAAAACATCGGTGACTGCGACGGATTTTCATACTTGCGACGGAATTTCGTCGCGCAATTAATATAACTTGCGACGGACAATCCGTCGCAAACAATATGACTTCATGACGGAAAATCCGTCGCAAGAAATATTAATCATGACGGAAATTCCGTGCCGCAAGTTTCATGACGGAAATAATGTCCGCCGCAAGTATATTGATTGGCGACGGATTATTTTGCGATCGATTTGACCGTCGCCAAAAATCATTCATGACGACAGCCTGGGCCGCAAATTTATTTTTCGCGACCAAAGATTTCGCGACGGCCCTTTGTTTAGTCGCAGTAAAGGCCGCAAAACGCCATGATTTCCGGATTTAGGGCGCATGACGGATTTCGTCTGGTCGATTGACTGTTTTTTTGTAGTGATAACCCTCTAGTTCTAAATTAAAACACACTAATAATAATTTTTTATTAATTTATTTTCATATTAATACATAAATAAAAACTTTACATGTAGCAAGAACGAAGGCTAAATAAACCTACATTGAGACGGTTGCCCTTGAAAGCACCTAAATATGAGGGCAGTCCCACAACTCTATGTCTTTCATTAAATATCTAACTTTTTAACTTTCTCAATACCGTCACATTTTACAATATGCTCCGAATGAATGACTATACAACACGAAAAAAGCACCTCACCGACTCAAACACCTTCGTGGCTTTTTGAGGCTTGTTGTTTGCTTTATTAAAACACACTTCCAACCCCTACGAATCTTCCTTTCGATCCTCATTCCATCTCGTGAAGTTGTCGCTGGTTTCTTCCAATGCATCATCACTGATTTCAAAGACTGACACTGATCTTTCCAACCAAGCCTCAATGCTATGATAAAACGTTTTTTAATTTCACTCCGTACAATGAATAAATAAATTTGAAGACAAGACACTACAAGGTAGAAAGAGAGTAAAATCCATCACTCAAAAAATGTGCTTATCCTACATTCCTACACATATGTTCCTCGTATTACACAACAAAATCTAATTTTAATTTTGATTAAATATAACTCAAATTCAAGGAGTATGTTCTAATTAGTCCATCCATTTTAACATCCTCACCTTCACCATTACAACAACAAATTTAAAAAAAAAAGAGTCAAAACTTCTTTAATTTTTCCCAAATCTTCATCTCCATCCAATTTGCACAGTATAAAGATCATAGGTAACTCCGAAACTTGGCAGGCTTTGTAACTTAAAGCGAATAATACGACTTCTTAACCTCACCGTCTTGCTTGCTCCTGAGATAGTCGAATCTCCTCCAACAGCTTCTCCAAAACTTCGTCAGGAATTTTGTGATCAATCACTTGGAGAAGCCCGCATTTCATCAACACAGACAACACCTGCTCGGCTACTTTTTCACAACCGTCCTTCGTTTGAATGCCCCCAAAGATGGTGTTCTCCAGGACAGTGTTTTGTTCTTCATAGAGTTCATCAGTTTTCCTGTTAAATTGAAATTATCAAAGTACTAACACTAAAATGTGTATAGTTAATGCAAATTCTCAAATCTACTTAACAATTAGAAAATCAAACATAATTGCTACACGTGAGTAGATAAAAGTACCTTCTTGATGAAACGTGGCCCCGGTTTCAAGTATATATGTTTTAGTTTTTTAATGCAAAACAGTAGGAAACAAAGCACTGGGGAGCTATTTCCAGAAAAGAGCCAGATTATCACCAACAAAGGTAATAGGTTCCACAAGGAAAATAGCTACAAGTATAAGTTATGGGTATACCTGCTGTATCATGGTTGAAAATTCAGGATTACTGGCAGCAATCACAGTTTTGAATACACGGGGAGGAATGCCTTCCTGTTTTTGAATTTCAAAGTAAAAAAACATAGTTCAAATTCTGTATTTGACTATAAGGTACCTTCTAATCGGTAAAGAACATTTATACAGATACTTAGGGCGGACGGATGATGCTTAGGGCGAGTGTTATACATTTATACAGATACATATCTGACAACTATACAGAAACACCGGTTTCTCATTAATGGGGAGAAGGGTAAAAATAAAAGTCAAGTAACAGAACCATTCATATGCCAGCTGCAAGTTGTAAAATTGAAGACAAATAGAGGGAACTTAACCCAAAAACTTATAAACATAGGTGGACTCGAAGGGCTCACAAAAATGAACAGAAACATTAACAATATTATGGGGGTGACCAAAAGCATACCTCTGATGATGGAACTGAATACTCACCAGACAGCAATCCATGATCGAGTTGACCATCAAAAACACAAATCCTAAGTAAGATGTAAAGTATGCATTATACATTTGGATCTAAGAAGTGAATCATTGAGAAAAATAAAACACAACAACTAATATAAACTGTCACTTTGCTGCATTAAAGCAATTATAAAACCGCCACAGGAGACCAACTCATACAGCAATCGACTTATTTGATCATTTGCCACTAATTCTTTTTTTTTTTTTTTTTTTACCATAGTAGAGCATACAATATGAACTTCTGCACAAAGATTTGGCCTTAATCCCTCCAAATAAAGACCCTTTTAGCGTATTTCCGTTGTGCAGCACGTCGTGAAAGCTGAGCCTTAGCTCTGAGTTTGGCTTATCAACGCCCAATATCACCGTCTTTCCCCACCCCTGCACTCGTATCACGGATTCACGGGATATCTCGAACTGAGTTGGAATAACATGACTTTATAAGTAGTACTATGGGAGAAAAAAAGAAACTGACCTTTCGACCACAAATGAACGCTTGTTGCACCAACGATGACCTGCCTACGCATTCAAAGCAGTTATCTGCTCCTCCTTGTGTCATTTCGTTGATTACCTGAGCCAATCATTAACCGAGATGAGAATGTTTTTTCTTCGGAAAATGTGCAGGAATCAGCTCTTTTCTGTAAAAGATCGTTCGAGAAAACAGGCAATTGAAACGTGAAAGGAAAAATGAGGACCTCACTAATAGATATGTTCCCTATGGTCAGAGGATTAACAAAGTCTGTGACGCCGAACTTTTTCCCTGCAGAAAGCGCAATTAGAAGTTAACTGAAGGCTAGTGCACGAGTACTGAAAGCTTGAACTCGGTTACAAATTTTACCAGTATCAAATTTGGAATGATTCACGTGCACACCAATGATTTTGCTTGCTCCGAAAAGTCTTGCTCCCTCAGCGACCTTTTCACGAGATAATACTCAGTAAATTCAATCCTCAGATATTTAAATATTGTGATTTGTATTACAACGACTTACAGAGTGAGATGCATACCGCTAAACCGATAATTCCTAGGCCAAATACATCAACTGTCGATCTCGCTTCCACTTGTGCTGTCTTCCACGCAACGCCAACCCCTGAAAATGCCTAAATCGATATCTACATCTGATTCACTCTTCCTAACTGAAAATTTGATGCTAACTTTCACTCATCTAATCCTCAAACCAATATCCCTCCCTAAAAAAAGGATAATATCCCATTTTTTATCAACTGTGAGACCAAATGAAGTCATATAAATTAGCTAATACGATTCATTGTGTAAGACTGTCTTTTTATAAAGTTTACGACTTCAATCACTGCCAACTTCACAGAATTCACCAATAAACAAAACCCCATCAAAAAAATATCATAACAATTACTCCGTATAAGTGTTTATGTTCAATAAAACACCAATAAATTAAGCATAATATATAATTAAGGGCAATTAAAAAAAAGGAAAAGAAAAAAGGCACAAGCTTTGTAATCAAGGGAGAAGTTAGAATGCTTGTAATCAGGAGAACGACAGAAACATGCTGCAGTTGATGGCACATTAAACTTAATTAATAAATTAAGAGTGAACACACAACATAAAACTGTAATAGTGAACCATAATAAAACCCAAAGAGGTGGAAGTCGATCTACCTTCTCCCTTCGTTACAAAGCTTTTGCTTCTTTCTTCGATCGTCCTCCTCCTCCTCTGATTTTCAATTGTCCCACCATTGTTGTTCCAGGGTTTTTGATTTTGTTACTGTAATAGTGAACCATAATAAAACCCAAGAATTAATTGTTCTGGATGAGAGATCTTTGATATTTTTTTTTTTTCTTCTTTCATCTGCTATTTTTTTCTCCATTATCATATGAACAAATTTACCTAACCAAAAAAAAAAAAAAAAAAAAAAAAAAAAAAAAGAAAGTTTGTTAATATTTTATGAGAAGACAAAAAAAAAAATAAAAAAATAAAAATAAAACTCGAAAATTAATTATTTTGGACGAGAGATCTTTGAACTGATATTTTAGGAGTGATAAGTTGGAAGAGAGATGCTGAATGAGTGAAGAAGAAGAGATAAAGGTAGAAGAAGTTACAAAGAGGTGAAAGTCAGAAGGTGAAGTCAGAAACAAGTTAGAAAAATATGGAAATAATTGAAGCAAAGTTGTAATGTAATGGCCAAGGTTAGGAACTACTGTTACTGTAACAGTATTCCTTCTTTGGCTTTTAAGGGTTAAGGATATATGGAGTTCCTGTGAAGGAATTATTCAATCAACTCAATTCAATTATGAGATTAGTCCACATATTATATAGAGAGAAAATAGTTTCTCTAGAGAGAGGTTGGTAAACCCTTCGGTACTAGCATACCAGTTGTAGCTCCGTACGTGTGGATACTAATGGAGGCATCACAATTGGGGTGTTAATTATTATTATGAGATTCTTATTATTATTCTGGGTTCTCAAGGATTTCTTATATTTTACATACTTCTTATTATTATATTATTCCGCTGCGAGAAGGTATGTAATTCATCTTACTTGTATTTGTTAATTCGTTCAATACTTGCGATTTGATCTTGGCAAATTGGGTTTGTATAAAACTTGTTTATGTCCTCAAAACCCTACAGTGGTATCAGAGCCAATTTCGCGTAGTATTGTTCAAATTAACTATTGAATCTTGGCTCATAATTTGGTTATGAGAGATTCAATTGATTTGATGAATTTGAATATTTGAGATCCATTAGAAACATGTTTAGGGTTTTTCAATTTATGAATTTAATTTGTTGAATTATGAAATTGAGTTTTTGATTAATATAAAACCTTGTTGCTGTTTTATTTTATCGCTCTAAAACGTTTTCTAAAGGCCCTAAGATATTTATTCCTTTGTTGACGATGAAAGACTCGATTGGAATAAATTGAAGGGACAATTTTAAGGATTCAGAAATTAATTCCATTATTAACGATGAATTCTAATGTGTTAAAACAAGATTCGATTGGAATGAATTTTAAGAATCCTAAGAATTAATTTCATTGTTGACGATGAGCCTTAATTTAATTAGGGCAAGACTCGATTGAAATTAATTGAAGGGTCAAAGAAAAGTCGTAATCAAAATCACGAAAACCTCTGTATAAAGCTGGAACCGGTCGGTTTACATGAAACCTATCGGGTTCACATGATACGGGAAGGTGACAGAAATACAGAGCGCACGGAACCGATCGGTTTGGGTTAAACCGACCAGGTTAGAAGGCCGTGAATCGGCAAGATAGGGCAAGCCGACTCGGCTCAAAGCTTGACCGCCTTGCTTTTACTTTTGAACCGCCCGGTTCATTTGTGATACCGTCCCGGTTTGCGTGGTTCTTAGCTCTGTTTGCTTCTTGTTCTTGGTTTATGTTGAAACCCTCGTATTTTGATTTTTGTGTATATTTTCTATTTTCATCGACTAAATAATTTAAATTGAGTACGATTATGAATTATATTACAACCGTGGATTGTTTAATATTTATGAATCGAAGTGAGACTCAATTTGACTTTTGAATTATTTTAACAATTATGAATCATTAATCGGTTTATGTTGAAACCGACCCGTTTAGCGGCGATTTTGAGAGTGATTCTAAATTCGACGAGTTTTGGTGAAAACTACGAATTATTTAAATCACGATTGTGAATTGTTATACAATTACGAATTATTGTATACAATTATGAATCGAATTTTGATATAATTTACGATTATTGAATTGTTGTACAATTGTAAATTGTTATACAATTTTGAATCGAAATTTGAAGCATTGTTTTAATATCTCAAGTTTGAAAAGGAGTTTTCTAAGATAGGAGAAATACAATGCTCATTGGAGGTCAAATTTAGCTTGACTTGCAATGAAGATTAATTTGGGTACCATGCTTTTCTTAATAATAAATTGAGATTTGCATGCTTAGAATTCATATCTTTAATCCCTCCGGAATATTAAGCATTGCCTTTCCACGTTTGAGCACCACAAGAAATTTGCTTCACTAAGCTAAGCACTGCTTAGCTGGTTACGTAAATTGAGTGGAGAGGTGAGTAATAGTTTCATCGCAATAAGTTTGCTTTATTGGTTAAAGTGACCGCCAAAGCGGTGCTTCGCCAGTAACGTAAAATGAATGGATGAATAACCGTTACTCATAAGTTCTTTTTGGTTCGCTTAACGAGGCCGTCAGGTGAGGCCTGAGTCTTGAGGCAAGAGGTCGTTTTCATGTCATGACTAACCGACCAACCAAGAATTACATGGAGATGTAATTGACATGCGAGGATGTCTACCTTTATATTTTGCGTTTTGGGCGATGAGCTAAAGCTCACTCATGACACCTAATATTTGGGATCTTGGAATGATTGTACATGTATGAGGGAAACATGTTCAATTCATATTAATTATCGTTCGTGTTGCATATATTTGGTCATATGTTATCACAATTTAATAAACGAGCAGTTTGAAATGGTTCAAACTCATTGATTGGTGTTTTGAGAAAGAAGTTCTCAAAAGTGAGAGATATGATTTGTCCTTATAAAGGAATTTCATACAAGGTAAAACCAATGTTAACATACAGTTTGGACTGTGTGGTTGAAGTCATGGTGATGGCTTTACGTTTTAATTAAACAATCGTCTAATTAAGGGAAAATTGTTCCCATTAAGTAAGAAAAATAAGGGAAACTATTCAATTAGCTTGCATGTCATACGTTGATAACAAGATTATAATGATAATCTACAATGATTGGATATTTCTATTAGTGTTACTGAAAAACGTTTCAGTTATGCTTCAAGTTAAAGTCGGTTCATCATGAATGAAACATGTAACTTGAATTTCTTATTTAATAGTATAAGATGCTTTAAATTAGCATATGATACTCAATATAATTAAACGTCATTTCAAGAAGGCCAAATTATAATGATATTTGAGTTCATTAGGTAAATGGCTTGAGATATTGGACTTAGACGATGTTAAAGGGCTTAAAATTTGGTGGGTTAATGATTGTTATCATACCTAAAGCCTAAGCATGGTTTAATTGAGTACGTAAATATTTGTCATTAGTGGAATGATTTAATCATTGATGTAATAATAAATTAACATTGGAAGAGCAACTCCTAGAATTATCTAGAAGATCTGCAAATGAATTTGAAGTAGTGACTTCAAATATGTATGTTGTGAATGTAAAAGTCAATATTCTACTTTTGGTATGAGGTACCAAATGCAACTCTTACATTGATAATGTAGTGAGTTCGAGAAGAGTAGAGTAATGACAAAAGTAAAGTGATTATGTATATGAAATGAACACATTTTGTTTTTCATCTACATAAAAGGGATCACTTGACTTAATTTTAAAGTTTAATGCTAAGATTGGATAAATTGTTATTCATGTACCTAATATAAGCAAGACTTGAAATTCTGGTTCATATTCAAACATGAATAGAATTTATGTGTTTTTGAGCAAACGTTGTTGTTCAAGTACCTTGCTAATATACAATACTAAAAGACTAACTTTAATGTTGGGTCTTATATTCTTAGTAAAAGGTAACTTATTTCACAACATAATGATCAGTTGAGTACAAGTCTTACATTTTGTGTTTCACTAATATGACACGTCTTTAAGGTTGTAAAGATGATAAAATGACGTCTTCTACTTGGTTTAGTGGGAGGACGGTCGATTTGTTTGATCATACATATGCGAGATATGTGTGCATCAATAGTCATATGGTGAGAAAGTGAAATTTATTTATACTTCACCACATTTACTACGTTGTAGTTTTGTGGTCATGTTCATTTAATGATGAAACGTAAATCTGAAATACTTTGAGAATTTCAAGGATATTCATATGGAAGTATATGATCAGCTTGATGAGTTGTTCAAGTAAGGCAGAGCTCAAGAAAATCATTTGTGATCATCGTAGAAATTAGTGAAATGAGTTTCACATTGAATCTTTTAAGGTTCGTTCTACTATGAGTCACTTGGATCTTAATGATATTTTGGAGGTTTATGCACTATAAAGTCTACGTACACGAGTAAGATTATGTCCATATATGCTATTATGAGGTATTCTTCAAGGATATACATTCTATCACTTATCCAAAGAACAAAGTTATAATTTGTTACGTGGATTTATAAGTTTCTATTTGAGATATGTGATCTCTAAAAGAAACGGTGGGGGAGAATATATGTCACGTAAGTTTGACCTACAAGGAAGCATTGATGGGCTAGAACTCCGTATATATATGAAACATGGATGGACATGAGATATCTATTGGTATGATGGATATATGATGTTAATGAGTACGGTTGGTAATTAAAGTTTGATCATATAGTAATGACTATATTGGAGACAATTTACCATATGCTTAAATCCATGAAACTTATTTGTGAAATTTCAAAATTGTTTGAAATAAGTAAATTGGAGTTGAAACCTTTGTTCTTGAGATTTTGGTTTAAAAGGCGTTTTGATCCATTTAAGACAAAGAAAGCTATTTATTTGTGTACATGAAGACCAGTGGGAGTGCATATGCATTTACAGCTTGTTATGTTCATGGCATATTTCTTTCATTGTTTGACTTTATTGCTTGAAGTATTTTGTACTTAGCATAAAAGTTTTTTAATGTGTTCGTGTGAGGAACATGAAACCAATCAAGTTCTAGTAAGTGTCACTAGAATACTATCTATGAATGTTTCTATTTGTTTAAGAAGCCTTGAGGAAATCTTATGTACTTGAGGAGTTATGAGGAAATTCTATGCACTTAAGAAACCTCAAGGAATCATTATGAGATACAAATTGTGATAAAATATATCATTGTAAATGTGTTACAAGTGATTTAATTTTCAAACAAGTAAAGGTGGTCCCTGATGACTATCTAGGTACCTCTTTGTTTATATGAAATAAGTTATGCATTGGAAACAGTTCCAAACATAAAATGATGACTAATACTGAGTGTCTTGTTGCTGGTAAAGCAAACGATAGATGTTTGATTTATAAAACATTAGCACACTCGAATAATGTAGTTTATGAAGCGCTTTAATGGTGCTTATGAAACAAAAATAGTTTATCTTATTGAGAGAAGGTAAATTGTGTATATGCAAATGTTATAACTCGATGCAATAGTGATTGCATGTTACGCACAAATGCCTTTTACGCAACTAGAAACATGTTGTTGCGAATTGTATAAGACGCATGGGCGAATGATCTTGTTATTAATAAGAGGTGTTTATTTCAGTGGGAGTTATTTACGATAATTGATATAAATATCGCATTTATTTAAAAATGCAGTCCCAAAATAACAATAACATCGATTGATAGGTTTACTAAGTACGTGACTTAGTAAGTGGAGCCCTATTAAATGGAGGATGTAGTTATTTTGTCTCTAGTCAGAGTATTATGTTGGGACGAATCGAATACTTGAAAATGACTAGTATGTGAGTTGGTTGATGGCTACGTTCCATGAGTCATAGGTAAAGATGTACCAAGCCAGGCACATAGGTGTGTATATGAGGATACGCACTAGACTGACCCGCCGAGAAGAACTTTAGTAAGGATTCGCCTAGTGTCAGTAAAGGTTCTTGGGAATTGTTTGTTTGTTTGGTCTTTTGACCTGAGTCTTTGACTATTCTGTACATGTGAAGTGTATGCTTTGATACTATTCCTCGTCATCTGTTAAAAGGGACTACGGATGGTCATTGGGTATGCATGAATCATGTGATAGCATGTGGTTAGACAAGATGGGATTTGCTCTTCTCTTGTTAGAGAGTTTATTGTTTCTTGGCCTCTCGAAGAGTGTGACTTGTGTAAATCCGTGGCCGCGGTCGGATGGAATGGTTTGTCATTCATCTGTCTTTTGACAAGTCAACTCGGAGATTCGAGAAAACAATTGAGATATATGAGGATGACGCTTCTCCTACCTCATTCTCAATTGAAGATAATAGTAGCAAAGAGACTTATTGATATTCTTATAGGGACATGTACAAGTGGGAGACTGAAGGAATTATGTCCAGCATCGGCCCCATAATAATTAACCCGCTTAAGTCTATGTGGTCAACACGTCTTGCTAGAGACCAATGTTGATCCGATACATAAATAAGTTATGTGTCTAGTAGCTCTTAAGTGGGCCCGTTGGGTCACACACAAATGTCTGAGGTAGTTATAATATGAGTAGAACTCATTAATTAATCACTGGTCTAAAGCTAGTTTAGCCATTCTGATTCTTGGGTTTATGAAACCTACTAGGATTAGGTTTATGGAAACCTAGATCTTCCTCTTTACTATATATATGGAGTTCCTGTGAAGGAATTATTCAATCAACTCAATTCAATTTATGAGATTAGTCCACATATTATATAGAGAGAAAATAGTTTCTCTAGAGAGAGGTTGGTAAACCCTTCTCAGATTAAAGATACACAGGTTGTAGCTCCGTACGTGTGGATACTAATGGAGGCATCACAATTGGGGTGTTAATTATTATTATGAGATTCTTATTATTATTCTGGGTTCTCAAGGATTTCTTATATTTTACATACTTCTTATTATTATATTATTCACATGAGAAGGTATGTAATTCATCTTACTTGTATTTGTTAATTCGTTCAATACTTGCGATTTGATCTTGGCAAATTGGGTTTGTATAAAACTTGTTTATGTCCTCAAAACCCTACAATTGTATCAAAAGATAGCTAAATAACACGAACAAAAGATAAACTTTATTAAGAACTGACAACCGTCTTACAAAACCTCTTAACCATTGTTTATAAAGGGCGGGAAAGTCTTTTATCCGACGGTCCGATACATCAAACGAAATTTAATGTGTAAATCATGACCACTTTAAGGTTTAAAGTGACCATTATTGAATTTAGGGTGATCATGTTTAGACTTTTAAAATTTGCCACATTCTATTCAATTATGATGGTCACAAAAATCTTTAAACTCCTCAGTCCTCATAATTCATACGGAGTATAAACGAAGATCATCAAACATGTTAAACAGTTGACACAAATATAACTCAGTAGTAATTTATATTATTGGTAAAATAGAGACTTTTGCTTCTCCTATCTCAGTTATTTATTTATACTACCCTTAAATTTCATAACAAAATAATTAAACCGTAAACAATTTACTAAAACGAAAACATATGGTTTAACTTTGAGATAGCGGCATGGAAATTCAAATTTGTAGTTAGAGATGTACACCGCCTGAAAAGGTGTGGACAATAAAAACATAATAGTAAAGCCGAAGTTGTCAGGTGCAATAACTTAAATGGTGATTGGTGAATGTAATGCCAAACTTTCATTTAATGTCAATTTTTCAGACACGTTGACTCTTCTGTCTCCTTCATTTCCTCCCTTTTCTTTACTTTTTCTACTCCGTAATTAATTAAGGGACTTGTTATGTCACGCCCCTTTTTTTTTATTATTTCTCGCCTCATTTTTTTATGTGAAAAAACTTAAATACCTTTTATGAAGAACACAAATTCTCATATAAGCAGTGCTTAGTTACTGTGAACAGTGTCAAATATTAGCGAAAAGACAAGAATAGTGGGGAAGAAAGATGTTCTTCCCACTTGTCCTTCATCTTTTTTTTTCGCTAATATTTGACCTGCTTTCACAAAGAAAACATCTGCTTCACACAAGACTTACACTATGAAGAATAAATGCATTGTCTAGGTAGATACGGAGTAGTCCCTCCATTTCTAATGATCTTCTCACTTTCCTTTTTCGACTCATTTTATCTGTTCTTCCCATTTCTCTTTTGGTACATAATTTATAACTCCTATTCATTTTGACCCCACATTTTTCTTCTACTTTTATTTTCTACCTCACATTTTTTCTTTCTTATTTTTTTACTCTAAATCTAAATGGGAAGAACAAACAAAATTAGAGGGAGTATTACCTACGAGTATAATCGATTTACGGAGTAACGATTGAGGGCAATTATTTACTTCACAAAATTTCATT
Organism: Dianthus caryophyllus; assembly: GCA_023091065.1. Lineage (NCBI taxonomy): Eukaryota > Viridiplantae > Streptophyta > Magnoliopsida > Caryophyllales > Caryophyllaceae > Dianthus > Dianthus caryophyllus. The sequence goes on along the minus strand of CM041525.1, from coordinate 7,856,643 downwards.
TTAAATGGGTATGTTCGATTTATTTTAAAACGAGTCAAATATTTAAGAAAAGACAAAAGTAATTACGGTTGGAGAAAGTAAAGCATTTGTCTTATATGTGTAAGTGAAGTTAATACTTGACTCGTTTTAAGTTTAAGACGAATAACTCGTCTTAAAAGAGACTTATTGTTATGTTTTATACTCACTTTCATTTCGTTTCAATTACTCCGTATAACATTTTACTCGTTAATGGGTTCATGTGTGAGGGAAATGTGAATTAGACCATTAATAACTTTATATGAGTCCACATTGATTTTGGAAAAGAGAGTTGACAATTTTATAACTCATCATATTTTCAGTTGGTTTTAGAATGAAATCTTTTAGTCATCATAAAGCAGACTTTTTCTCCTCCATTTATGGGTGTGTCCTCGCCCGTCTTTACTTTCACAGTTACAATTCCAAAAATAAACGACAATCAAATGAATCTCAAGTAACACTTTATTTAAATTTAAATTTAAATGAGTTAAAACGTGCCTTAATGCACGTGTTAAAAAATGTTAGAGTGTATATAACCGATATTGGTCTTCCAACCATCAGCTTAAAGCTTAGGTTTTGGGCTGAGTTGGTTAATGACATGAGGTCATGGTTTCGAAAGTAGATAATTTCACATCAGGAATGAGTATATGACGGGCTGATCTTGAGCCTTCAACCATCAGTTTAAGCTTATCTGTAATACTTAGTACGTTTATGTCACATTCTTAGAAAAATATAATTCAAATAGCCTCAAACTACTAGACTAAAACATCATCGATTTATAAATTTCATATATACTATACATTTCTCCATAACATATTACTTCCTCCATTCCGTTTGATTCTATACGTTTGACCAAAACACGGTAATTAAGGTAGAAGAAAATCAAGTGGGGTAGATAATGGAATTACTTAAATACCCCTACTTTATTGTTTGCAAGTGGGTTGAGTGAGTATTAGTGAAGGGTATATTGGTCTTTTAGTTTAATAAAGTAGAGATTAAAATAGAAATGTATAGAATTGATTGGAATTTCCGAAAAAGGAATATGTATAGAATCAAATGGAATGGAGGAAGTATTTCTATTGTTTTAGGACTAATTATTTTTGGGAGGTGTAATTTACGGTTTACTCCAAAAAAAAAAACTACTCTACTCTACTCTACTCCGTAGGTACAAAATCAGGACACACCTATCATATTCTAATCACCATCATTAAACCATTGTTCCATGATTGCCAAACAAACACCCTTTTTTCTGCCTTTAATATATTTTAAAAATAAATAAATTATTAATTATATATAATTTGGAAGAAAAAACAAAGGAAAAGTTAAGCAAACCAAAGCATCTTTCTCTCTTTCTCCCTCCTTCTTCCTCCTAATTAATCCCTCAACTTTCTCTCTCTCCTCAAACACATTGTCCATTAACATTAACCAAACACAATTAAACAATTACAATTACAATAATAATAAAAAAAAAAACTCAATTATCTTTTTTGTTTGTTGAGTTTCATCATTCCAACAAACCCCACACCAACAACATACATTTGGTGAATCCCCAAAATTATATAAAGTTTCAATCTTTTTGTGATTTCAGTTGATGGGCATTTTATAATTTCCCCAAAAAATTGTAAAATCAGATCAATAAATTAAAAAAATAAAAAAGAGGAGAGAAAAAAAAAAAAAATTAAATTGGGGGAGAAAAATGGAGGAGGATAGAATTGAATGTGTGGCAACATCAATTCCAGAGAGGTCATATGAGGCAGATGTGAATTACCCTCCAAATCAAAATCATTTTAATAATAATAATAATAATAATAATAATAATATTAATAATCAATCTTCAAAGTCAAGGAGAAAATCTTCTTCTACTGTTATTTCTTCTGCAAATAGTGTGATTGAGCTTCTTGAATGTCCTGTTTGTGCAAATTCTATGTACCCTCCTATCCATCAGGTTGTTCTTCCTGCTTTTTTTTTTTTTTATTAGATTTATTGTAAATTGTTGTTTTTTGATTTAATTTTCAGTTTTTTTATAAAAAGATTGAATTTTTGGGTTGATTTATGAACTGGGTTGTTAGATGAATTTTGTTATGTTGTTGATATAATGGATGGTGTGGTGATTTTTGAATATTGTTTGACAATTTTGTCAAAAATTTAGATTGTATATGCATTTTACAGGTAAAAGTTAGCAACTTTTTTTCATGGTTTAAGTCTTTATGATTGATGATTGATGTGCTATGTTTGTTAAGTAAAGAAGGTTTGTTGAGCTGTGACAATGGTTGTCTCTTTGATAATTGAATGTAACACTAACCTAACGAATAAAACGGCGTAACTCGGTGGCAATGTCATCCTCTCACATGTTATACATTTCGTGTCGTCAATTTGTGGGAACCACATCATTTAGGTAGGGTACTGCACTATAATTATCTCTGAACTCATGTCTTTGGGAGAGGTCAATGATGATTGTTTGTTGCAAGGAGTACTTGTTTGTGGGGGGAGCTAGAAATTAAAGCTAAAGGTAGTATGATTATGTCCTCCGTATTTCTGTATTTTTTCGTCTGATGATAAGAGACGCAAGGGTCAGAACAATGAAGGGATTAATGGTTTGTTCCGAGGACTTAATGGCCCTAATTATATATACTTAGGCCTTGTTCTTTTGGACTTAACTTTGCTGAATTGAGGTGAGTGAAACGTAATATAGTTTAAATTTATGAAACGAGTATATAAATGGAACTCCAAACGAAGGTGGAATTTGGGCCTATTTTGGGGTAGCATTTGAAACTCATTACCCAAGAGTGCCTCCAATTATGGTTATCGCCCTATGGTTAAGACGTCAAGCACAAAAGTGTACGATTTGGTTGGAAAATAATCCATCAATATACCATTACCACCGAATAATCATCCTATGCTGTCGTGGTAGAAAGTGAGAGTGAGACTCGTGACCCTTTGATAATTCCTTACATCAGGGATTCACTGAAGTATCAATGATTTCACATCTATTAACCTCGGTTTCTCTTTTTTATTCTTCTCGTTCACATTCTTAAACGTAGCTTCTAAGCTGTAGTACTGGTATATTCCTGCAGATATGACTGTATTTTCCTGTCTTTTTTTTTTTTTTTTTTTTTTTTTTTTTTCAGTGCCATAATGGACATACTCTTTGCTCGGCTTGTAAAACGAGGGTTCACAATAGGTGCCCGACTTGTAGGCAAGAGCTCGGGGAAATCAGATGTCTAGCACTGGAGAAAGTGGCTGAATCACTGGAGCTTCCATGCAAATACAGTTCACTTGGTTGCCCAGAGATTTCACCTTACTACGGCAAAATCAAGCATGAAGCCGTTTGTAATTTTAGACCGTTCAGTTGCCCATATGCTGGTTATGAATGTTCAGTTGTCGGGGATATACCATTCCTGGTTTCCCACTTGAGGGATGATCATAAAGTCGATATGCATTCTGGTTGTACATTCAATCATCGCTATGTCAAGGCTAATCCCCTCGAAGTCGACAACGCCACCTGGATGTTAACTGTATGTTACAGCACTACTTTTTTCTTTTTCTTTGAGTATGAAGTCGACATGCATTCTGGTTGTACATTCAATCAAGCATGAAGCCGTTTTTATCATACTCGCTTATTGTTCTCCCTTTTCAGGTCTTCCATTGTTTTGGACAGTATTTTTGCTTGCACTTTGAAGCATTCCAACTTGGGATGGCTCCAGTTTATATGGCGTTCATACGCTTCATGGGCGATGAAACGGAGGCTCGAAAGTATACTTACAGCATAGAAGTAGGCGGATATGGGAGAAAAATGACATGGGAAGGAACCCCACGAAGCATACGTGATAGTCACCGAAAAGTTAGAGACAGTCACGATGGTTTAATAATACAGCGCAAGTTAGCACTTTTCTTTTCTGGTGGAGACAGGAAAGAGCTAAAGCTGCGCGTCACTGGACGAATATCAAAGGATCAGAGCTCAGACTCGGGAGCATGCATAAATCTTAGTGCTTGACGGTCTGTTTTGTATCCTTGTTTAGCGTTGCAGATATCCGCCATGTTCATAACTTCTGCCCCCACCCGTTTACTATCCTTTTTTCGGTGTTAAGGGAGCCTTGAAAGCGGTTGTGAAGTTGACGGATATCAAACTCGGGTCACGCGTACCGCGCACCTCAATAATACTAAAGCAAATTTAGTGGACACATGCAAATCATGGAAAAATTGAAGCATGAGCATGTGCAAATGCAATGTCAATAATATTCAGATGATTCGTGCAAGTTATCCAAAGGAAAAGATTCTCATTTTGTTATTGATTACTCCAAATTCCACAAAAAAAAAATGTCTCAAAAGTGGATTGAGGAATTGCATTGCATGCATGCATTTTGCTTGTGAAATTAGAAAAAGGAAGATGTTTTTATTCCTATAGTATTGTGTGTGTCAACTGTAATCTTCTTCTGATGAAGTAGAATGGTAGATTCGTGTGACGCCTGATCGTCGTTTTGAAAATTCTGTCGCCTTTTCGACGTGGTTGTTTTGATCATTAACTTACATGGCTTTACTTTTTGCAACAAGTGATTTACATTGTTGAAAGATATCACACATTTTGGACACTAACAAAGCTCATAAGTAGGGAAATTACGTGTAAAGAGAGCACAATGTAGATTTGACGGTGAATCGATTAATTAGAACACATTTTATATAATGCCAATCTTTAACGACATTACTAATTAAAGTTAGCTATCATCAACACAAACACTTCTATTTGTGTCATATAAATGAATTACTCATATCATCGTTATTCTTTCCGTTTCTCAAAATACACCAAACTTCAATTGTTACAGTAGTAGCAATCAACAAAATAACATCCATGTAACTTCCTTGAAAAAACAAAACTGAAAATCTGGACAAAAAATAAATTATTGAGTTTGTTTTTTCATTTGAAAAATTTATTTTCTGTTTTAAAACTCTACGTTTTAACTATAAAACCTTATGTTTTAATTTCAAAACCCGACTTTTTAAGTTCAGAACCTAACTTTTATAACCTTATGTTTTAACTTTCCAATCTCAATTTTAATTGGGCTATATGGACTTTTATCATCCTATGTTATAGTGAGACGGCCTCAGCTAACAATTAGTGAAATTAGGTATCACACGATACTTTCCAAAATCTGAAAACAAAGTTTATACGGAGTACGTAATAGGAATAAGAGTATTTCTATAAAAATTTGATCAAATTTGCCTAGAAATAACTTTCAATAATATTCTTACATTTCACCAAAAAAAAAAAACTTTCAATAACGTAATTGATTTTTCATATACGGATTTTACTCAAATTATATACTTTTTTCATTATTTTTTCCCACTCTACCCTTTTTTACTCAAAGAATATACAGAATTCTCTCATTTTAATTTTCTAGCAAATCTTAAATCAAATTCATTCAAGATTCTAACTTTTCAATTATAAACTCCGATAACAAATTCAATTAAGTAATAATTGTCTTTTAATTTCAATTTTGTGTTTAAATTATTAAATTTTATTAATTTTTAATAATTTTAATTATAATTTATAATTAGGGTTTGTGAATGAATGATTATGGCGGCGATAGGTGGTTGTCGACGACGATATGGTCGGCCCTAGAGGTGATTAAAAAATACGAAGAAGGGTATTGATTACAATCCCACGTGTGATTGCAGCTTTTACTAGAAATATGGCGTTAGCTTGTTCTTGCGCTCTTGCTTTCCGTTGCTTTCCGCCCTATACCGCCGCCGACAACCATCTATCGCCGCCATAATCACCCATTCACAAACCCTAATTATAAATTATAATTAAACTTAATAAAAATTAATAAAATTCAATTATTTAAACATAAAATTGAAATTAAAAGACAAATACTACTTCATTAAATTTATTATCGGAGTTTATAATTGAAAAGTTAGAATCTTGAATGAATTTGATTTAAGATTTGTTAGAAAGTTAAAAAAAAAAAAAAGAATTCTGTATATTCTTGGAGTAAAAAAGGGTAGGGTCGGAAAAAATAATGAAAAATGTATATAAGTTGAGTAAAATCCGTATATAAAAAATCAATACCCTAAAGTATTACACCGTACTTTCCAAAATTTGAAAACAAAGTTTATACTATTTCTATTAAAAAAATATACTCATATAAAAAAGATACTCCCTCCCTTCAAGTCCAAACACTATACGTGATGCCATTGGCCCATTCGTTTGGCATTTATTTGCAGAATCTGTAATATCTATAATACGTATTATAAAAAATTACGACAATCAATTTTAATATCAGACTTAAGAAGATTTAACAAAACAAAATCACACAATTATATTCTTAATTATATATCAACCATGATATCGAAAATTCCTAAGATGTGAATAGCAGCGAAATAAATAGTGTTATGTAGTGTTTGGACTTGAAGGGAGGGAGTAATTTTTTATCAATCAAAGTACCTGAGTTTATAAAAGAGGGGTAAAATCAACAGATTAACCTGTGTGTATCGCAAAACCCCAGAGAAACTTGATTAGATCGCACACACTGTTACGCAATTTTGGTAATTTCTTCATCTCTCTATACTATTCGTTTTATACTACTTCAAATCATACAAATTGTTTGTGTTTCTCCAGTTTTTTATGTGCATTTACAAGTATTATTGTTCCTCTTTCTACTGATGAATGCTTTATTGTTCTTGTTCTTGTTTGTTTTGATTTGATTTTGTTGTGTTTCTTGTCAGTGTTGTACTTAGGGTTTTATTGTTGATGTAGCCTCATAATTTCATAATTCTCAATTCATTATTTGGCACTATTTGTTCAACTATGGTATCTTCGAAATTCCTTGCAATTTATACGATAATATATACTGATCTTGTCACGTCTTTATGCGTACAATAAGAATATAATTTTTTTTAATAATGTGAATCTATATATATATATTGTTGTTCTAACATTATGTCTTGGCAAACGTGAATAAATCAAAGCGTAAATTATACTAGCTACTAATCAGGTTCTACACCGTCTTGTTTTGTGCGTGATTACAAGCGGGATATAGATAGGTTTATGAAAGTCGTATTCAATGTGTTTTATGAATTTTGCAGCGTACTTCTCTTACTGCTTATGCTTGTTTAATCGTTTAACTGTAAATCTGTAATGTGCTATATGTAGTTTCTGTTGATGCATCTCCTTTGGCCCCACATTTAATTTATCGACTTGTTGGCTATTTGCAGCACGTGAAGCCGTCTCATTACTTAAACCATCCTGAGTTTATTTTGTGAAAGCACACTTCCCTGTTAGATCATTGGGCCTTGTGTGACGTTCCGCCCAAAGGCGGATCGTGACACCTTACAAGTAAATGGATTTCTCTGAATTAGAGGCAATTGAAGGCCTCCGCTGGTCATGGAACTCATGGCCATCCTCCAAATCTGGAGCCACGTCTCTTATAATTCCGCTCTCCATCTTGTGCACGCCGTTGATGGAGTCTCCCGAGCTCCCTGTACTTCCTTACGAGCCTTTGATTTGCATCAAATGTGGTGCCGCTTTGAACCCTTATGCCCGTGTTGATTACCAATCGAAAATTTGGCTTTGCCCATTTTGCCATCATAAAAATTTCTTCCCCAAGTCATATGTTGGCATTGGTGAAAACAATCTTCCCGCTGAGCTTTTCCCGACATACAGTACCGTTGAGTATCATCCAGGTAAAAATACGTTTCCGGCGTCAACATCAGGTTCAAGTTTGAATTTAAAGCCCAATTGGGGAAATGGGTCGTCTTCGTCTTCTCTTTCTTCAATGGCGTCTTCTGTAAATACCCCAACTGCTTTGATGGGCCGTGTTGATCCTAGATCGAGCAACATGGGTCCAGCGTTCGTGTTTGTTGTAGACTTGTGCGTGGCAGAGGATGAGTTGAGAGCATTGAAAAGCGAGCTTTTGCATGTGGTTTCTCGGCTACCAGAGAATGCGCTTGTGGGTTTGGTGACTTTTGATTCTATGGCCCGAGTTTATGATTTGGGATTTGGTGATTGTACCAAGGTTGTCTTGTTTCATGGTAACAGGGAACTCCCCTCTGTTCAGGTACATACCAGTCTTTACACTAACATTGATACACTGTTTATATTTATTTCAATTCGAATGTCCTGTATGCTTTAAGATATATTCCTTGAAGATTTGGGTTTTTTCTAAATATCAAATTTGACCATGTATAATCTTAGAGATCTATAGTCTGCAAGAGCCTGGTGTCATATACGTGAGCTTCTTTTTGTTTGTGTTATCAGCTTTGTATAGTTTTTGTAAATGGTCAATGTAGGCTGCTTTGTGCTGTAAGAGGCTTAAAGTAGGTCAACTTTCAGCTGTATTTACTCGTATCATTTTCATGACTGTAGAAAGTGTTCTAATGTCGTGAGATTTAATTCCACTAGACTAAGGCATCAGAGTTACTTCTTTGGATGCGGAAGCGGTGGCTTAGAGTCTCCTATAGAAGGTAGACTTGGGTCCTGATATAGTGAAAATATACTGTAAAATGCGGTTGTGGTTTTATATCACTAAATACAGCCAATATTGCTACAATATACTGTAAAATGCGGTCACAGTGATCTTCAAAACTTTTATAATATGGTTGCGTACCGACGTAACGGCCTTTATTTAAAACCATGAGTGGAATCGTTGAGGCTAATTCCACTAGATTAGAGTCTCTTCTGTTTGGAGGGAGTAATATATCTCTTCCCATGACCTTTCCTCTTTCATATTATTCCATAGGCTCTCTGAAAATTACATCAATTAAGTCATAATTCCAAAGTGATTGTTGTGGTGGTTGCATATGGTGTTGCTTGCGTCAATGTTTTTGTAAACCGTCCTTAAGATTTTGGTGGGAATTTGACACTGACATATGTTTCCTGACTTTTCCCAGATTCAACAGTTCCTCCAACTCCAAAGTGTGAAACAATCTCATATTGGGAAGTCAATGGCAGTCCAGAAGCAAGGGTATCTCCTTCCAGTATCAGAGTGTGAATTTAGTATCACAACAGCCATTGAAGAAATCCACTCTTCGGGGACTTTCGTCTCTGGCCATCGTCCTTTAAGAGCCACAGGAACTGCGATATCTGTTGCAATTGGCGTTTTAGAAGGTTGTGCAGTGAAAACAGGTTCCAGAGTGATTGTCTTCACATCAGGACCAGCAACTATTGGCCCGGGTACTGTTGTCGAGTCTGACCGTGGCTACTCAATCAGAAATCACCGTGATCTGATTGATGGACATGCTCCTTTTTTCGAGAAGTCTTGCAGCTTCTATAAGAAATTATCTCAGCGTTTGTGTGATGCATCGATAGTTCTTGATTTATTTGCATGTTCTCTGGATCAAGTAGGAGTAGCAGAGTTGAAGGCCCCCGTTGAGAGGTCTGGCGGATTTATGATGCTTGGAGAACTCTTCGAGTCAGAGCAATTCCAGAAATGTTTACACCACCTGTTCGATCGTGACAGTGATGGAAACCTGAAAATGTGTTTTGATGCAACTATTGAGGTTGTGACAACTAAAGATGTGAAGGTTTGTGGAGCCCTTGGTCCGTGTGTATCTCTGAAGAAAGGGAATGATATAGTGAGTGACAATGAAATTGGGGAAAGTTCTACCAACACGTGGAAGGCGTGTTCCTTGACCAACAAGACATGCATCACATTCTTTTTTGAAGTCAATGACAGTCAGAAACCTGAACCTGGCTCCGCCTTCTTTATTCAGTTCATTACTCGCTTCCAATATGGAGCAATAGGGTGTCGTAGGAGGGTGACAACTGTAGCTAGGAGGTGGGTCGGAAATAATTCACCTGAGATTTCTGCTGGATTTGATCAAGAAGCTGCCGCAACTGTTATGTCAAGGCTTGCGATCCACAGAGCAGAAACGCATTATGCGAGAGATGTCATAAGGTGGCTTGACGATAATCTGATTAGATTTACTTCCAAGTTTGGAGACTATATCCAAGAAGACCCGTCTTCTTTTCGCCTTTCGTCCAACTTTTCACTATTCCCACAGTTCATGTATTACCTAAGAAGATCTCAATTTATCGACGTGTTTAACAGCACACCTGATGAGACGGCTTTTTATAGGTTGATGCTGAATCGTGAGGGAGTGGTGGGCTCTCTGATCATGATTCAGCCCACACTTTTCCAGTACTCTTTTGATGGTCCTCCTATTCCTGTCCTCCTTGATATCCGTTCTGTATCGCCAGATGTGATTCTACTTTTTGATTCGTATTTTTACGTGGTCATCCACTATGGATCGAACATTGCACAATGGCGGAAGCTTGGTTGCCAGAAGGACCCAAATCATGAGAACTTTCGAAAGTTATTGGAAGCGCCTGAGGTGGATGCGGATCAACTGATTGCTGAACGGATGCCTGTTCCTAAACTCATCAAATGTGACCAGCATGGTAGTCAGGCTAGGTTTCTTCTCGCCAAGTTAAATCCTTCCGTGACCCAAAAGTCAACGTATAAGGAGGGTTCGGAGATCATATTCACCGATGATGTGAGTTTGCAAGTTTTCATAGACCACTTACAAGAGTTAGCAGTTCAGGGATGATGCAAATTAATGGACATATCAGGTTTCTATTCTCTTTCTTCTGTATATCTTTCTATTTTTCGTTTATCAGCAAATTATTTGGGGGTTTGTGCAATATGGTCTCCTAATCTTACCCTCACTTCACCAAGTTTCCAATTTGAACAAAATTCAGGATTTGTAGTGAATATATGGGAACAAAATGTGTGACATGATATTTAAAGGAAACTTCGATTTAGCAATTGGATGCTCAAGTCATTACTATATTGGCTTGGTAATTGATGCGTATCGTTGTTGCTGTACTGATGTGATCTATCTTTTTTCTCGTCTTGTACTTTAATGGACATATCTTAAGTTTCTTTAGTGCCTTAGGTTATACTCCGTATCTAATATAAGATAGGGGAATTTATTTCATATTTTTAATTCGATGCACAGATCTTCTTCAGAGGAAGCTCTTTCAAATTTCATGGTTGTCTATGGTGTGTGCCATAAACTGATATGCACACTCAGACCTTTAATTTATTGGTACGTCTATGATCTTTGATTAATTTTTTTTGTCAGCTTCTTTTTTTCCGCAATGAGTGTAGTCATTGTAGTACTCTATACTTATTTGTAGCTTGGTTGTTGTTGTCGTGCCATGACATGTCATTTCCTCCAAAACAATCCCAGGCACGGCCCATTGCGTCCCGTGCTGTGCTAGGCCGTGCCTGATGTGGGTCGTGCCAACTTCCATCTCTACTTGGGAGGTTTTTCGAGTTACCTCAGGGACCATGACCATAAGGGAGTCGTCTGGAATTAAAATTTACTGAAACCTTTGCTGTTTCAAGTCATGTACCTCAGTTGTTTTGCGGTAGCTTATTCTAAGAGGAAATCCTTTAATTTGCTGAGAGTATGGATATTAGGACTATCCTACGGAATTTTCCGTCTCTTGGTGTTTTGCTCAATGAACATGTCATGTAGTTCAGTAGTTGACCTCCTCTATTGAGGATTTCTTGAATTTTTAGGGTGTTGATTAATCAAACTGAAGCATATTGTCAGTCTCGAGACTCTCGACATATGTATGCGCGACTATTAGAATTAACCTAGGGATTCCCCTCTTACATCATCAAGAATGGGTGGAATTTTCGCTTTTTGAACTACACGTTTCTAAGATGTGTCCTGAAATTTCGAAAATGCACACGAAGTTCTCAATCTACACCATGTTTTATAATGTTTGACAATTTGTTTGGTCTGCGTTGTACTCTGTAACTTTTTTTTTGGTCTGTTATGATATTGATCTCTTGATGGATGTGGTGTTTATCAGGATGATGGATGTTTTATACCGTTACCGCTTCCGTCGTTTTCCTCAAAACAACTCAAGTTAGCCGAAGTATACACGAGTTTTCATTAAGCAAGAACAAAGAGCCATTATCGTCATTCAGTTAGTCCAGTCCAAGCAACCAGCAACCAGCAACCTGCTAAACAGTTAACTAATTACCGGTGTCGATATTCACTAAATTACTAATTTTACTATAGTTATTAGGAGCACCCATCAATGTAATCTTGCTTGTGTAGCCCCCTCGAAAAAAAATCCTTTTTTGTGTGAATAATATTTCTTTTTGCATTAAACATGTCTACGTTTTCGAAATCTACCGCTTTGGTATTTGATTTATTTTATAATTAGTGCTTACGAGTGTTGTTGCATGGCTGCTGTATTTAGCTTCGGAGTACGACCGCTTTCAAGATGTAAGTTTTATTCTAATTTTATGGTGTACTCGTATAACCGATGCAAATATATTTACCCAAAACATCGTGTTTAGATACCTAATAAAATTTACTCCCTCTGTCTCGGTCAGGTTAGGGTAAGGTTAAGTAACAAAAGGTGAGAAAAGTCACAAGTTCACAGTCAGCCTGTATTTTTGCCTCAAAAGCTGCACTTCTTTTGACTTGTTTTCCCTCCCACTTCAGTCTCTTCACACTTAAAACTTCTACTTCAAACTCATTACATTTCACACTAAAAACCACCACCAAAATGAACAACAAACCTTCTCATGCACAATATCCACCACATTACCCACCGCCACAACACCACCGTCAACCACCACATTACCCGCAACAACCACCACCACCACAACACCACCGTCAACCACCACATTACTCACAACAACCGCCACCTCAACACCACCGTCAACCACAACAACAACACCGTCAACCACCGCATACCTTAAAACAACCACCACCACAACACCACCGTGAACCCCCCCAATACTCACAACACCCGCCACCACAACACCACCATCAACTACAACAACAACAACACCGTCAACCACCGCATAACTTAAAACAACCACCATCACAACACTACTCACAACCACAACCACCACAGCCACAGCAACACCGTCCACCGCCACCACCTCAACACCCACCACCACCACCACCACCACATAGGCCACCTAAACAGCCAAAACCCCGTCGCACGACCCTCGCCTCGTGCATTGTCGCAACAATCTTCCTTACATTCCTCGTCATTCTACTCTGTCTCCTCTACTTTTCCCTCTTCAAACCCAAAGACCCGAAGATCACCATCACAGCCATCGAAATCCCGACATTCACCGTCTCCACAAACTCAACCCCAACCGTGAGCTTCACCTTCTCGCAGTACGCTGCCGTCCACAACCCCAACCGCGCTGCCTTCCACCACTTCGACAGCAGCCTGCAGCTCCTCTACACGGGCAACCAGGTCGCCTTCATGTTCATTCCTGCGGGAAACATATCTGCGCGCAACACGGTGTACATGTCTGCGACGTTCTCTGTGCAGTCGTTTCCTATAATGTCGGGGAATGTTCCGGCGATGGAGATGCCCGTGGTGAGTGACGGGTTAGACAGAATACAGCCGACGATGGAGATGGAGGTAAAGATGGAAATGGTTGGTAGAGTTAGAGTGTTGTGGTTTTTTACTCATCATGTTGAGTCGCTTGCTGATTGTCGTATTGAAGTCTCCATTAATGACGGTTCTGTGCTTGGGTTCCACTGTTAGACACCCTTTATTTGATAATTTCATTTAAGACTGTCGTACTAAATCAACAGTCTCATAAGTTAGTTGAATACCCTAAATATTTAATTCGGTTTCGGAGCGTGTCCCGGGGTTAAGGTTTTAAACTCCTCCCAACGGGCTTGCGGGGGATCGAGCGCCGATTCTTCCTACTGCAAATTTCCAGCGCACTACCAAAGGCGCCGTTGGTACTTTTAATCGAGGTAAAATAGTCAAGTTCAAAGATGTGCTTTCTAGGCTCTAAATTTTGATGATGGAAGGGTCTTATGTTTGGCTTTACAGCGTGATTTCAGGCACAAATCATTCGTAGTTTTCTTTAACTGTTGCACCATCTAAATGTAAGTAGCAATTTAATTGGTAATCAAGTTGTAATGAAATGTGTTACCTCCTTTTGTTTGTTGATGAACAAGGTTTTTGACTACCTATCGATCTTAGAAGGCAGTTCGACTATTACGGAGTATAATATTGTTTCAGATAACAAAAAAAACGCATTCACTTATATACTTCCTCCATTTTAGTGGGAAAGTCCTATGAGCCGAACAGTTATTGTAAGAACAACGTCGTATACATAGCAACTAAAAAACATCCAATTTATTATCTCGATTACTCGGACTAGGCACAAAAACAAATTGAAAATTCCAACGTAAAACATGACGACCTCGGTACGATTATTCAAAGTATAGAAATTGGTGGGAACTGGCAAGGGACCTCGAGACCAAAACATGCTCCACTACAACCAAAAGTAGTGTGGGCCGTTAAAAAAATACTCCGTAAGACATTTTTCGCAAATACAGGAAGAAAAAGCAACCATCAAACTATTTTGTTGCGTCAGTGTTTTAATGTTACTTTGTAATAGTGGTATAAGACATGTTTTTTTCGACTTATAAGAGCTGACCTTATAAAAACTGAACTTAGAAGTTAAATTTATTTATTTTTTGTATAAATTTGTGCTTGTAATGTTAGAGCTGAACTTATAGAAGCTGAGCTAAACTTAAGCCGAAAAGAACATGTCCAGAGTGTAAGTGTGTCCACTCATTACCATTTTGTGGCTTTGTATTCTTTTGTGGTTGTTGCTTTAAGCTTCCTTGCTTCTGCTTTTGTCTTTCATCATCTCTTCTTTACTTTCACTTTTCTTAGCCTCCAAGTTTATTACAGTTTCTAGGCACTCTACTACTAAACTTTGAATTACTTTTCATGACTTCATTGCTGCTAAAAGACAAGGTCATACATACATCGACTAGAAGTTGGAGCTTTGACATCGACTCCCAAGAGACAGGACCGTTGTTTCACCAAGTAGGATTTACCGTGTAGTATCAACATTCAAAGTTAATAGTAAAAAACCGATTATGACCAGATGAATCACAACTAGTGAAGTAAGAACATACGGAGTAGTTTTTACAATCTCGAATCTCAAATGAATGACAGACCAGGGTAAGAGTACAAAAAATCACAAACATACAAACCAACATTATCTTCAAACATAAAATATGTGACACAACTGCTCTAAACCACATCTAATGACCTAAAACACCAACATTATCCGGGTATAAGGTACCATGATTTAATTTCAAAGAATCGATACGAGCACATTGAAGATAATGTCATGACTTAGTCAATACAGCTCAGGAATACTATCCGTACAAGAATTCCCGAGTCTCAAAATGTACCTCGGAATCAGGTTTCCACCATTGATGAAGTGCGTGCGCCTTCTTCAAATCTGGGGCATGAGCCTTGTTGATGGTCAAACACGCTGACGGAAGAAGGTGACCTGGCTCCGCCTCTTTACCAAACGCGGACATCACTAAACCCCCAAGCGAGTGCTGAGTCGCCAACTTCTCAAGGGCCCCCGCACCGAGTTTCTCCATCTTTTCTCGGTGCTGAAAATATCCTATGTACTCCGAGCATATGTGATCGCCAGGGTGCACAAACAGTTGTGGGACCCACGATGATACAGCGGAGAAAGTCTCGACCGAACGGTTCTTTTGTTGAGGGTTCTTCGCGCTCATGAACAAGGCTAGTCCAGCTGTTACCACACTGCCAGCTATACGAATACTGTGCTTCACCCTCTCATCTTTGATTCCTTCTAATGGAGCGGAAAAGAACGGTGGGTTGAAGAAAAAAGATTCGAGGTACTTTTCCGTGATAGCCATCTCTTTTCCAGCGAGAATTCCCATAGCAGCCCCCAAAGAGTGGCCCGCGAGCCACACGTTCCTATTTTGAGAAGAAGCGACCACGTCTCGTACTGCTTGGATGGCTATTTTTGTTCGGGTTGTGTTGTGGAGCCCATGACGTACGAGATGGATATCCAGCTCTATATCCCGTGTTACACTATGTTTCTCGGTTAAGGTGCCTCTGAAGGCAATCACATAATGAGGAAGTCCTTTGTTTGAATGATCTGATTTGGATGTGTTGAGTTCATATTCAAACACAGCTCCAAAGATGGACTGGTCAGCATCGTCGACAAGGTGTCTGATGAGGCGAAAATTGAAGAATTTCCACCATTCGGGAGCAAAAGCTTGATGAGAACTACGATTCTCTTGACGATCTCGCTCGAGAATGTACACCCCCGAAACTAAAGATGCAGCAACTGATCTTCGATGGTGTTCATTATCCCTGAAAATTTATTGACATTAACATACAAGCTATGTATTAACCATGACGACTTGACGAGTACTCCTATATTTAGAAGAACCTCTTTGAAGACCAAGACAAAAACATACTACTAAGCTCCTACCATACATTTGAATAAGCATCAACTAACGATAATAACATTATTTATTCTTAATATAACACATAGCATCCAACATTACGTAGAACGACTACTGTAAGACATAATGAGAGCACAAGTCTTACCAGTCGACTACTGTCAGATGAATTGGTCCAGCGGAGATGAAATCTTCCCTGTCACATGTCGAAACGACTATAGCTTTCCCGTCTTCTGTTTGTTCCATAACACCTCAAAATGGTTCACTGGGCACACACAAGACACTGATTTAAGACGACAGTTACATAGAAGCAAGGGATTCAGTCTCGACCTACCTAGATAAACTAGCGCGCACATGCAACAACAACAACAACAACAATTATTGAGTCGGCGCACAGAAGCATAATGAAAGATGCATACTTTCTGCATTGTTCCAGCATTATACTTTCACATTTCGATTCCTAACCTTCTCCTACAGTGATGCAGCTTAAAACTTGCCACGGAAAATGCTTCTCAAAAACCGAAGCTTGAAGTCAATAAAGTAAGAAAAGAATCAAAAACTGCATACCAAATAACCCAATTTCACGTCGAAAGTTCTGCTAAATCACCAAAAAGCCGAAAGCCGAAATGGGTTCATAGGCATTGTGAAGAGTCAAAGCATGGAAGAACTTTGTAAAATCAACACAACCAATATAAAGCTACCATCTTTCAAGTTAATTTTTCCAAAACTAGCCTAAGAAAGAAAGGTGCTTTTAAAAGAAATCAAATTCTTTTTGCTTCAATCAAACCAAAATCAAACATTCATCCATCCATCCATCCATCCATCATCTCTATTGATGATCAAATCATTCAAGAACACTAACAATTTCATCAATAGACTAGATCCAAAATGGCATTAAACATGAGGGGACAAAAAAACCTAAAGATTAACAATAATAAACACCCAAAAAAAAAAAAAAAAAAAAAAAATTCATCAATGATCAAATCACACGTGGGAAACAAATACAAAAACCAAATTATCTTGTATGTCTAAAAAATGTACCTGGAATGAATAAATAACAGAGAGAAAGCTTAAGTAAAATAGTGAATTCTGGAGAAAAACAGGCAAAAATGGCGAAGAAATATTTTCTCGTGTCGGTCTCGTCTATGTTTGGGTTGTGGGCCTCATTTTGGGGTTGGTTGGTGATGCTAACAGATTATTCGCATATAATTACTCAAATCTCCAACTTTTTTAGTATTATTGTGACTTCATAGATACCATGAAAATCTAACGGGTCATAGAAATATTTCTGCTTTAGTTGGTATGTGAAACCGTCTTGTATTGTGTGATTCACAGGTAAGGTTTTACATTGATCGGGCTAAAGAGAGTTAAAACTTTGTACGTCAATGGGCTATTCATTTCACTGTCAATCGATTTTGAGATGAAACCTCTTTCAACTAATGAAGTGTTTTTCTCTTTTTATGAGTGCTACCCAGGCCTGATGCATAAATTTAACAACAATGTTGTTGTGATGAAGTCCTTTATCAAATCACACAATTCATTTGATACAAGACTTCATCTCACTAATTTTTTTATTTTTTAAATTTCCAACAGAATTGTTAGGGTATTGATTTTCCGTATACGGATTTTACTCCCGTCATATACTTTTTTCATTTTTTTTCCCTTTCATACCCTTTTTTACTCCTTCTCTATACAAAATCCTCTCTTTTATTTTTCTAACTTTACTTAACCTAAATTCATCCAATTTTCAATTATTTCAACTAATAATTTTAATAATCAATTCAATAAAGTAGTAATTCAATTCAATTTCAATTTATTTCTTAAAGTTATGTTAATTTTATGAGTTAATCTTGATTCTTGATAATTTTTGGGTTAAAAATCAAATTAGGGTTCATAGAAAATACATATAATATTGAATTAATATTTCTAACAGAAAGCAATGTGAAAGTTATCGACTATCAAGCCTGCAGAGCATTCACAAATGTTAAGCAGTCCACACACGTAGTCAAAAAATTGGTTTGATTTTCTATGAACCACCCCAATTTTAATTTTTTATGAACCCTAATTTGATTTTTAACCCAAAAATTATCAAGAATCAAGATTAACTCATAAAATTAACATAACTTTAAGAAATAAATTGGAATTGAATTGAATTACTACTTTGTTGAATTGATTATTAAAATTATTAATTGAAATAATTGAAAATTGGATGAATTTAGGTTAAGTAAAGTTAGAAAAATAAAAGAGAGAATTTGTATAGAGAATGAGTAAAAAAGGGTATGAAAGGGAAAAAAAATGAAAAAAGTATACGACGGGAGTAAAATCCGTATACGGAAAATCATATTCGAATTGTTATATGTAGTTCTACGAATAGTGGTGTGAAGTGTCAAAAGGAGTATCTAGTTAATGTGTCTTAATTCTTCTAAACTTTTAGCTAAATGAAAAAAATTTAAGTGAAATAAAAAGTGTACTATCTTATTTTATTCTTAAGTTAGAAATACGCTTAAATTGAAAGTTTTATCAGATTTAATATACTCCGTATTCTTTTTCTTTCTTTTTTTATAAGGTAAAAAAAAAAAAAAAAAAAAAAAAAACCTAAATTGATCCTCGAAACTAGATTTTATAGCAAATACGGAGTATTAGACATTATTGTCCAATTCCTTCTACGGAGTAGTTAGTTTGAAAGATTTAATATTTCATCCATTCCAATTGATTCTATACATATTTCTTTTTTAGCAATTTCATTCATTTGTTCTAATTTGGTCCATACTTTATCAAATAAAAAGACTAAATTACCCTCACTTTATTAACACCCACTCATTCACCTTAAACAAATGAAAGGGCGTTTTAGTCATTGCATACCTCACCCCACATGTTTTTGTCCCACCTACAATTTTGTACAAAAAGCAAATGTATACTCCCTCCATTCGTATCCACACTACAACTATACCTTTTATATCCATTGACGCCTTTTATTTCTCGTGTGGATATTGCACTTCATTGACGCCTTTTATTTCTCGTGTGGATATTGCACTTCAATGAGTCGGCAGGTGGCACTTGTATTGGGTTAGAAACGAGCAGTGAACTTCGCATATGGCTAAACCGCTGCACACATGGATAATGCCCAGTGCATACGTATTATTGAAGAAGATCAATTATTGAGTAACTCTCTTCGTGCCGCAATAAAGAAATGCAAGGATTTAATCTCCAATACTAGTTGGACGGTACGACTTGCTCATAGTTACATAGAAGCAAATAGAGCTGCTGATTGGTTAGCGAATCAAGGAGTCGAATCAAATACAAATTTAAAGATAGTAGAATTTCCACCGGCTGATCTTCGATCTATTCTACGAGAGGATATTCTCGGGGTTGCTATTCCCCGCATAATAGCGTCTTAGTCTTTCGGGGTTCGCCCCTCCATTGTACCAAAAAAAAATATCCATTCAAATCCACACTACTACTTTATATTTTCATCCATATGGCCCACTTGTCTCATACTCTCATCCCTTAAAACCCACCCAAAACCAATTTTTAAGCATATTTAATTGTTTTTTATTAATATTTTATATAAACTCTCCCTTTTTTTTTCCTTTTATTAATATTTTATTTTTTTCTTAAAACAAGTGCAAAAAGCAAATTAGTAGTGTGGATATGAATGGAGGGAGTATTACCTAAGACCATCCTCATTGCTAAACCTTCGGGACCTAGGTTCATCATTTAAATATTATTATTTTTCTCTTCAAACCTACTTATAAACCTACCTTATATTTTTAAACCCCCATCAAGCCCTAGGTTCATCTTGTTAACTCAATTTTTTTTCCTACTCCACTATATACTATTATTTTTTTTTGTTTAATTTTATGTATATTAATAAATTTACAAATATTGTGAATATAAATATAAAAATTCAATTTTATTATTTTCTGCTAAATTAAAGTACATTAAGAACAATGTAATAAAAACAACTTTATATAAATAAAAAGTACGAAGTATGTTAAATGAAATAAGAAAAAAATTAAAATAAACACAAAAGTATATCAAATGTATACTCTATTCATAGAGAATGAAAAAATAAAATTATTGGTAAAATTTATTTATTTTTTAGATTTGTATTTTTTGAGATATAACATTTTGAAAATTAGAGTTAAAAATAAAATAAGACTTAAGATAAACACCCAATAAATCGGTGACATGTGGCGGGCCAAAAAGAAGGGCCAAAAGAGGTCTTCAAGGTCCAAAACAGCCCTAGGTTCATCTCTTTTAAATAATTTACCTTTATTTTTTGTCTTTTTAATTAGTAAACCAGGTTCATTTTTATGCAATGGGAATGGTCTAATGGAATGGAGGAAGTATATTCTTGTTAAATTTTGTTTTGAAGTTGTATACAATGTCAAACATTGTGAAAGGCCAACACCTAGTAGGCCACTAGGCCCTTAACATCTTCCAATATTTATTGCATGCGATTTTGTTGCTAATTGGGTTGACCATAACATTTCGTACATGAATATTACTCCCTCTGTTCAGTCATTTATTTAAACTTCTTTTAAATTTCTTTAAAAAAAAATAAATTAAATTGTAAATAATTCACTGGAATAGATGGAGTACTTCGTGTGTGTTAAGCAATAAATCGATTCGACTTTAGTAATAAACATAGTAGACTAGTAAATTTTGCAAGGATATTACAAAGTAGTATGCCCTTGTCAGTTTAGCCATTTTTGTGTAGCTTACGTCGAATCACATTATTTCATTTTAGTACTTTATCACGGAGTAGAATATTTATGCAATTACGACAAATTAGGCCCTTGATTGGTTGCCTTATTAACATGACGGTAATGTTATCTAAATGTCAAAACATCGACAAACAGAGAGGCTAATACCATTTTAAGGATTAATAACGGATTTTGACAAACCACTGGACAAATGGAAATGATAAAATTATGACAGAAGACGGAAATATTGATACGCCAGGGAGAAGATTAATGACAAATAAATCATTTCGATAGAATTCTTCGCCTACAAACCAACACGAAAAAAATCGAGCATAAGGGCGCCTAAATACGGTGTACGTACCACCATTAACATCATCACCAGCACATAGAAGCTGGACATTATACTCAACCTAAGGAAAAGCACATGCAATATGAAAATACAAAAATCATTTACCCTTATTAAAAATAATAAATAATAATGATGACCTATATAGTTTAGTTACAAAACATCCAGAGCTCATTTACACTAAACAGAATATATGCTTCATAAAAATGAT
Source organism: Dianthus caryophyllus (assembly GCA_023091065.1). Lineage (NCBI taxonomy): Eukaryota > Viridiplantae > Streptophyta > Magnoliopsida > Caryophyllales > Caryophyllaceae > Dianthus > Dianthus caryophyllus. The sequence continues at coordinate 7,835,105 of CM041525.1, read as the reverse complement.
TCCTCTGGCATTATTATTATTATTATTTCAAACTATATATTCCTACTAATTAATTATGCTGCTCATGCTCGATACTCGAAACCCTGATTATGGAGGTTGCAGATTGTACATAAGTTGTATAAATTATTACGATCTGTGCTAATCAATCAATCAATCAAATCTTTCTTTCATTCTTTGTCGTCTGCTGACCCGTACCCATACGGGTTCTTGCTCGCCCAATTCCATTGATCACGACACATCTCCTCGATTCCGTACTTGGCCCTGCAAAATAAACCCATATCTCATTCAGGACACAATTTTAATATGAATCGTTAACAGAAAATGTAATTCAGGTGCGTAGTACGTGCAATCAAGTAACACAATTCAGCCTTGTTCTTTGGACTTAACTTTGTTGAATTGAACTGAACTAAACGGGTTCAAAATTAAGTCCAAAAGAACATGACCTCAGAAGTACATTTCTACGTAGTGCGTAGTAGTAATTAAAAGCTGGAAACAAATCTGTAAGGTTAAATATAGTGTACGTACTTCCAACTCAGCTCTCGCTCTGCTTTATCTGTTGAGGCGTATACAACCTCAGCATCACCAGGACGTCGCCCAGCCATTACAAGCGGAATTTTCTGCATTGAGTTCAGATAGTTTATCACAAACTGTAGGAGTAAAAGAAAATCAACGACAACACGATATGGTGGCCGTATAAGTTTATAATCATTAATGCCTGTGCACAAAACCAGTTAAAAAGGCAAAGGGTATGACCTAAAAGAATTTGGAAGAAAAATTAAAATAAAAAAATCACTTTTAAAGTGGGAACTGACAACTCACAGCATCTAAAAACAGAGCACAGGCCAGCTCTGTTTACAAGGGACATACAAATAAAGCGTGACGAAGAACATAAAGATGACCGAAAAAAGGCTCGAGGTGTTGATACCTTTCCAGACGCTTTCTCAAATGCATTGACCATCTCGAGGACCGTCGTACCTTTACCAGTTCCCAGATTATAAACTTCGCAGCCTGTAAGTATATGTCCATGTTAGTCAACAAGCGTTGATTTTGATAATATTCTCGTAAATGGATTGTTAAACTGAATCATAAATAACAGATGATCCCGGTAAACAAAATGAGAACATGTTTTGAGGGATCTGAGGTATACTAACCAATATTAGGATCAGTTAGCTTCTTCAATGCTGCTATGTGTCCGTCAGCTAAATCAACCACGTGGATGTAGTCGCGAACCTGAAAGGCACGTCGCCATATCAGAAAAATTGTCGGCAATAATGCAAAAAATTAAATATAGTACATACTACGTAAATAACAAACCAAATTCATGGATAACGTACCCCGGTACCGTCTTTAGTGTTATAATCGGTTCCATACACCGTCAAATGAGGTCTCCTACCGACAGCCACTTGCTGAACATAAGGCATAAGATTGTTTGGGATGCCACGTGGATCCTCACCGATATGACCACTGGGGTGAGCACCGACTGGATTAAAATATCTCAGGAGAATTATTTTCCATTCTCCATCAGAACGCTGGACATCACGGCATATCTCTTCAATAAAGAGCTGTAACCAAAGAATATAGTAGCTTTAATACATTAAAATATGATACGGACGAAAGTCAGCTGGTGACAAAAGATTATAGACATTTTTAATCATGCAAACATGTTAGATATTTTCGTTAGCGCACCTTGGTTCGTCCATATGGATTTGCTGCCGATAAAGGGAATTCCTCAGTGCAGGGTACCTCTTTAGGCCAGCCATATACAGTTGCAGACGACGAAAAAACGAGCTGAAACAATATTAAAAACAAAATGTCACCAAGTATGTCAAAGCTATGTAAACGTATTCCAACGAGAAACACTTAATAATGTCCTAGCGTACATAATCACCAATAGAAAAAGAAATATTGATGTCATAATCAAGTACACGTAACAAAATAATGACCAAGTAAAACGAGGTTATACTGAATTTTAATAACATGTACACAGATATGATCTTGCCAATTTTAGACTATTATCATCACAACACGCCTCAAAGGATAGAATAAGAAACTTCCATTGAAATCCCAAAAAATTCAAAACCGTAATATTGCAGACATGGGCAAAGTTCAGAGTTAAGTACAACAGAAAATATAAATCAACCGAAGAAAAAGAAGAAAACGCACCATTTTGCAGCCATGAGCTGACATTGCTTCAAGCAGATTAACTGTCCCAATGATATTGTTGTTGTAATACAGCAAAGGTTTCTGTACGCTCTCACCGACGGCTTTCAAACCAGCGAAGTGAATGACCGCATCAAATCTGATACCAAAGGAAATAAACAGCACGATAAACTAATGCAGAGTAATATATAAATAAAAGATTTGACCATACTAAATTCCACTACGCATTTTCATTACTCCCAACAGAAATGTCAGCGGGCCAGGAATCATGATCAAGTCACTCAAGTGCGAGCATTACAAAATATTTTATCACGATTCTCGTGGACCAATACGAATAGAATATGGTGACAGAAACGAGGTTTAGAGCTCCACATTTCTTTAAGAAAAATAACGAAACAAAGTACAGATATTTAAGTATAACGGCCTACCCTCCGAAAACTGCGTATCAGTTATTAATGTGGGTCAACGTCAATGATAATCTTTTAACGGCTTATACAATAGCTACTGAAACATGACTCGATAACTTTAAAGAATTAAGTACTTACTTCGTCGAAGTAAATATTTTTTCAAGTGCTTCCTTGTCACGGAGGTCAGCCTGTAGGACGACATGAAAGTCACAATCAGCAACGTCGCTGTGAACCAATTGTAAGGACAAGAAGTATAATGACTCGATAAAAACGATACAGAGTAAATATCCTCACTCGAATAACAAACAATAAATAATTAATACTCGTATAAGGTAAAACACAATTAAATAATCGATTTCACAAAGGGCAATATATATAGACATATAGTTTTGGTCCTTTGCTTCAACTAGCAGGTACCACTATTTAGTTGCCCTTTTACTATTTCCCGCACCCTTCTTTACTATTTTTCGCACCCAAAATGACCAAAATACCCCTATGAACAAAAATATTTTTAATATAAAAATATAACATAAGGGTATTTAAGTCTTTTCACATAAAAAAAAGGGGCGAGAAATAGTAAAAAAGGGGCGTGAAATAAGAAGTCTCAGTTGTTGATACAAGTACAACTAACACTCAACCAACAATTTCCACAAAAAGTACGCTGAAATTTTAGTCCGCTTATTCTAAGCTTCATTAAACAATCCTCACCTAGTACACTCATTTATGTCCCGAAAAATACTTCTTTTGTAAGTCGATCGATTTCTACGTAACATACTACTTTAATATATCTTAGAATCAATATCGGTCTAATAACAAACGGTCACCTAGTCAAGTTCATACAATTTCAACATCGACAATAAAAATAAGAACTTTAGTGCAAAATCACATTTACATCTAAGGGTTAATAGTAATTAAAAGGCATACAAAAATCGCGATACGACGCTGGAATCTTCTACAGCAGAAAAACTAATAATATTGACACAGAAACAGCATCATCTCAATTGATAAACTCACAAATGATCACACTAAAGTATTCAACTTTTTCCTCTCCAAATACGAGTACATGTGCAACGAACCATTATTGACTAAAATGTGACGCGTGAACTTTAAAATCATCTAAAGCAAAGTAATCAAATAAGAATGACACATAAAAGCATAATCCCAACTCATTAATCAACAGATAATCACTAAAGTATTCAACTTTTTTCTTCCCTCTAATAATATAATTAGACAAATTCTCATTTAAGACGAAAATTAATCCTACGAATCAAACACATGACTAAAATGTGACAATTATTATGAATACGATTATAATAATTTCAGCATATAATAAAATATATCACAAGAATCAAAATTTTGTAAAGAATTAATTTCACCACCCAAAAGAATAAAAAATACTTCACAAACTTATTATACGTACACCAACCACAAAAGTAAGACGAGCAAAGAACGTGAGAATAATCATTGATAATCACAAGTTATCACATGTTTTTTCTTCTCAACTACCCTTTATTTTTATTTTTTCAAAAAAAACAAATTAATTCTCGTATAAAACCGTCTTATAAAATTATTTAGCGTAATAATGGTCCCATAGGCCATAACCCATCCTATTAATCGCAATTAACTCCCCCTTAATTATAATCAAAATCAAAATTTCACCACGATCCACCGACTCATGCAATTAATTAATAACCGAAAAAATTAAAAAGAAAATTAAAAAAAAAAAAGAAGTGAGAAGACGAAAATAACCTTGTGGAAAGAGAGGTTGCCGGAGAAATCAGAGGCGAGTTCCTTGACACGATTGAGGGCAGTTTCGGAAGCGTTGTCGAGATTATCCAAAACGACGACGTTATAACCGCCGAGTAAAAGCTGAAGAGCGGTGTGACTACCGATGTAACCGGCACCGCCGGTGACCAGAATGTTTTTCGCCATAACAATTTAACCGAAACTCCCGGTTTTTTTGGGGGGGTTTGTTTGTTTGTTATTATAGGAAGATCCAATAACTGAGGAAGGAAAACAACAATCAGAGGAATATTATTATTTTAATTTAATTTAAAGATTAAAGATGTTTTGGTTTGATTTAATTTAATTGAATAAAAATAGGAGAAAAAAGAGGAAATAGAAGAAGTTTATATAGAGAGAGAGAAAGGGAGGGAGAAGAAGGGGAAAATATATACAAGGAGAGGAGGGAAAGGAAAGGAAGCCAACATTCTCCGCAAAGGTCCTGCTATTTTGGATGCATTCCCCGCTGTTTTATTTACTTATTTCTTTATGGGTCCAATATTTGCACCTTAGGACTTTTCTATTATTATTATTAGGCGAAATTGCAAATAACTACCTTTTAAAACCACTTTTTTTCAAATAACTACCTTTTATAATTTTTTTTTCAAATCACTACCTTAAAACGTATTTTTGTTTTCAAATCAATACCAGTTCCCCGAAAATCTCATTTAACTCAAAAAAATAAGGATGGAAAGTGCTGAAAAGTGAAAGAATCATTGTTTGATTAAATAATATGAGAGAAAAAATTAAAAACAATGGAATAAATTTTAGGTAAAGAGGTAAAGAGGATGAAATGAAGAGGTTAAGTTAAATAGAGGAAGAAAGGTTAGAAAAGGGTAGAAAGGTAGAATGGGTATTTGACATGGGTGTTTCAAATAAAAGGCAACAAAAATTTTCAAAGTGGTCGGAATTTGATAAAGTATGACGTTTTCCGGGGAACTGGTATTGATTTGAAAACAAAAATACGTTTTAAGGTAGTGATTTGAAAAAAAAATTATAAAAGGTAGTTATTTGAAAAAAAGTGATTTTAAAAGGTAGTTATTTGCAATTTCGCCTTATTATTATTATTATTATTATATTTTAAGTTTGCACCGAATTTATATTTTTCTATTATACGGAGTAATTGCTAGGGGAAGAGTTTATGTATTAGAAAGGCAAGAGTTCATGCTAATAAATACGCAGTATTAAAAGTTACGTAATATATTCTGTGAGGTATTAAGGCAATTACAATGGGAGATGGGGAGATTCGAACGTGAGAGTTAATGCTCCGGATACCTTCGACCTAATTATTAGGCCATCAGCTTGAAAGTTAAAAAGTACCTCGTATATTGTAAAAACTTAAATTTTAATGATGATATGGAGTGGATAGGAGAATTGCTCTATATTTATCTTATAAACTAATGTAGTTTATAGATAGATAAAAAAAAAAAAAAAAGAGTTTTATCATCTTACTTTAAACTACGAGTAATAGATAAAAAAAAATAGAAAGAGTTTATTAGATATTTGAACTATATTGGAACTCGTATATTTATCATTACTTGTTGGTAATATTTTGATTTGTTTCGTCATACAAAAATCACAATATTAATCCAATTCATGTAAATTAATCTCCTATGTAGAATTCACATGAAGATAGCAAATTAGTTAATCTAATTCTCCCAAGGAAGGCAACCAAACTGTTATCCGTTACATAATTCGTGGGATTTTATAATTCTAGTATTTTACAAGGGTTAGCTGAACAAGACCTTAAAATATGAACATACGAATAAACATTGTACTCGTAACCATTAAGGATTAACTTCAAAAAATCAGACTAATTATCAACTTGGATTCACATTTCTCTTAGAAAAGTATACGCTATTGTGCGCATTCAATGTCTACTACCAAAAGATGTGTACAAGCAAAATTCCCTCTTTACAGGGAACCAGTCAATGAAAACTTCCTTGTACTCAAGCCTTTGATATTGTTGTTGTCTTGCTTACGATCAATACTCTTGCTTGAACGTTGCCTTGACTCGATAATGATGATCACGACTGGGATTTTCGAGCCTCGACCCCGAGTCCCGTGTCCCGAATAAAGTCATGTACTAGTGGGCGATCCCTCACTTAGTCTTGACCTTCAAGTTGCTTACTTACGAATCCCAAGTTGCTTACTTAGTCTCGTGCTAGTCTAGTGTGCTCGTCACGTCCGTAGTGAAATAAGCGGACCGTGACACTTTGCATTCCCACTTTGTTTTTTTCTCTACTTCTAATCTCCATTTCACATTCTGACTTTCTTATATTTTGCCCCCAAAACATATGGGTAGATCATATGAAATGTAACGAAGTTCTCCGTAAATGAAAAGTCCGATTAGTTTATATGTTGTCTTAACATATATGGAGTACTTTTAATCTTGGGATATTCTATATGGTACCCCTCAGTTTTTTGACTTTCTACATGGTACCCCTACATTTTCGAAAACATACATGATACCCCTAAATGTTGTCATTATCCGTAAGTATACCCCTAAACTTTGTTTCTAGACAATTAACATCACTTTTAAGCGTTAAATGATTGCTTGGGCGTGTAACAAAACTTGATTTTATCATCGCATGACAGAAAAACTCTATTAGGCTCAATATTTATCTTAAACGTGATAATTTTGTAGGGAAACAATAACTTATTTGTCGTAAAAATTTATAACCAATAGATATTACTCCGTAATAAATATTAGGTTGTTGATGGATATTGAGCAAATTAGAGTCTTTATGTCATGAGATAGTAAATGACAAGCTTGGTTACGCATTCAAGTCATCACGTAAGCCTAAAATTGAGTTTAATTGTTTGAAAACAAAGTTCAGGGGTATACTTATGGATAATGACAACAATTAGGGGTACCATGTATGTTTTAAAAAATGTAGGGGTACCATGTAGAAAGTCAAAAAACTAAGGGGTACCATATAGAATATCCCTTTAATCTTTTATTCAATATCCCAATCACGAGGTGTAAAGAATTTTAAACACATGTATATATATACATTTCGTTGATGGTTGGAGGCCCAAGATCGATTATATACTCTAACACGCCCCCTCACGCGAATTCCCTTTGGGCTTGAAGCGTGAACGCAACTACAGGCTCGCCTACCTGGTGCGAAATAATCCACTTTGAAAGGGAGGGGTGGTGAGATTCGAACCCGTGACCTCTTGTCACAACGCTTTGATACCATGTTAGGAACCAACTCAACCAAAAGCTTAAGTTGATGGTTGGAGGCCCAATATATGTTAGAGTATATAATCGATCTTGAGCCTCCAACCATCAACTTAAGCTTTTGGTTGGAGGCCCAAGATCGATTATATACTCTAACAGTATATATAATGTGGAGTGTAATTCGAGACACTACAGATGGTTCTTCCAAAATCTAATACATATTAAATCTCAATCATTGACTAAGTCATTGACTTTCAATTATCCAAATTCCTCCAAAACACTCTATTTGCATGCCACGTAAGCCAAACTTCATATTATATCTCATAACTCCCATAAATTAATTATGTCCTTATAACTACTTGATCTTTTGTGTAGAGTAATTTTTATGTTTTAATAGTGATTTAGAAACACTAATTTCAAAATGGTCAAAAGTTTTGAAGACACTACAAATGTATTTTATCGTATTTATAAGTAATATTGGTTGAGTTTAGCGTTATAATTTGCTAAGGATTATTTAAGACATATTCACTTTGTCTCAGTTGGTTTTCTAAAGTTTAGTAGGTTTCAAGTACGAGAAGGTTTTTTTTCCTTTTTCCAGAAGTCATTCGAACTTTACTGTATTGTTATAAAACAGAAGATGAGGAGAATAAGTCCTCAGTGAAGGCAATTGTGTTTTCGGGAGCATTTTCAGATTATCTTTGAAGGGATTTCTAGCAGCTGAATTGGGTCTGCTCAGTGGTGACAAACTTGTAAGAGTGTTGGTTTTTTTTTAAAAAGAAAAAATCCTATATTATGCTCTACCCTAATTTTCATCCATTCAAGCCGATCTAGCTACATTTTACACGCCGTCTTAAAACCCTCAAATGTACTAATTGACGACAATTCTGTGTGCAAGTTCAACAATTTCGGTTTTTGCTGCGTGGACGCAAATGGCGAGACCTCGATTGAGCAAACTACATTGTTCTTTACGACTAATTAAACCTGTTAATTTTATGTACGAATCCTTTCCACCCGAGAATCACAGAGAAGTCTGATGTCTATTCGTTCAGAAATTGGGATTATTTTGCTACTACGGTGCTGACGAAATCACCTTGGGGATTGCCACTGACGCAGAAGACGCTTCGACGTAGTACTCTACAAAGTTGGTTGGGAATTTCAAGTGTAATATACCTTCACTTTTTTTAAATAATTTTGGTGTTTGAGTTATTGTATCGTTGTGTAACTATGGTCTAAAGATTAAAGTGAATTTCACTTTGACGCATCACTAGTTGTGGAATAAAATAGAAAGAAAAAACAGATACATGCACATGGAAGAATGCAAGAGGGTTTGAAAATATGAAAAATGGTCATTCAGATTTTGTGATGCTCTATACAGCTGACTACCCGACGAACTTCGCCTAACTGCTAATTGACGTACCATAACAGATTCTTTGTTTACACAATCACACGTATTCACCTCGCTTTTGTTGACTTTTTCTTACTTTTCTTTATTTCATTTGTAATTTGAGTACCAAAACAACTACTCCATCCTTAAAACGGGAGTATCAAATTACGGATTTTAAAATTGTGATTATAAATGATGGAAAATATCAAATTATTCTAAAAAGAAAAAAAATATTAATAAAATTGTCATTTTAAGGTATTTTTTTAGTTTTTTAAAAGGCGACTTTGATTTTCGTTATTACTGTCTCAATATAAAAATTAAATCATTGTTTGATGGATTTAGGACCAAACAAATTGAATATCTTATCGATGAGATCACGAACATACTATCATTCTATTATACGGAGTAGTTATTTGTTGTCTATTTGACTTTTATGTGAGAAAATTTTTAAACGTAATTTAATTGTCTCAATTTAGCTACTACATATATTTAAGGTATTGATAACGTCATTCATATATTGTTTCTGTAGTTCTGCCACTCAAATTATTATTTGTATAAAAGTATTATTTTAATCTCCCACTCATATAATTTGAGTGGAGTGGATCAAATTAAAGTGACTTTATAACTTCCCAAACGGAAGGAGCAGATCCCGATTCAGACGTATATTTAAGACCATCTAAGCAAATACTTTTCCTACCTGTTAATTTGATTTGGGGATTTATGAAAGAGTATATTGAAAATACAACTATGTTTCAGCGTAAGATCGAGCACCACAATAATTTTGACATTTTAATTGTACTACTCCGTCTCCGTATTAGTTTGAACTTAGAATATTTATTATAGAATTCAAAAAAAAAATCATATGAAAACCTTTCATAAATTGGTATACAAAATTTCTCATATATAATATGAGCAGTACGGAGTATATTTTACAGAAACGATATTATATGTCAACTTTATTTTTAGTTGAAGGAAGAGTGTAAAGGAGTGATAGAGAAAAGGCAAAATGGATCATTTTCAATTTTTTTATTTCCAATTTCTCTTACGTACAAAACATTATTTTATTATATATATATCAATCGCATTCATTTACCATTTTATTTCCAAATAAATTTACAACCATCCAATATTTCGATCGAGCTTAGATTTAATCTAAACCGAGAATTGTGAAAGATTTCGACATGTAAGGTTCAACACTGGTTGAGTAAAAGAGAATTGTCCAACTTATAAACTAAGAGAGTCATCCCACCCATTGCCAATTAGTTTTGGGCTGAAGCCTCTTACGATTTATGAAGCAGACATTATTCATATTGTATGGGCGTGATCCAACTCATTTGTTATTTTAACAAGATAAGTATTGACTTTTTATTTCTTTTTGAGAAATAAAGATGATACTTACTTAAGAAAGGAGCGTGGCAATTCAAAGGTGTATTAAGACCAAGTGTTATACTCCCTCCATTCAACTTCATTCACTACATTTGCTTTATTGACACTATTTAACTATGTCGGGAATCTTTGAAATTCCCGACAATCTATAAATGAAAATATAGTCGTGTGTGATCTTGTTTGATTCGTCTTTATGGGTACAATATTATATCCAATTGTTAGATTTTTTTTATCGAGTGAAATTGTAGATATTTTCGTTCCGACATTTGCCTCGACAAATGTGAAAAAGTGAAATGTTGTGAATGGAATTGAATGGAGGGAGTAACACGTTAGTCGTCATGCTTTATGGTGCTAATTTGCCGCTGTTAAAAGTAACTTGTATAAATATAGACGATATAGTAGAAGTCAGTCAATTGCTTGCTTTACGATAATTTGACTTTGTTATTTTAATAGTCAACTTGTCTTGATATACTCCGTATGATATACTCCGTACTCCGTAGTAATAAGTTTTGCCAAATTTACTACTCCGTAGTATGTTCTCGTGGCATGTAATAGACAAATTAATATAGCATAATGTTTGCCTTTCTACTCTATCCGTTCCAGTGATTTGTTTACAGTTTGACTTTTTTGTGAGGGGATTTGAGGAAAGTGTAAATAAATGACTGAGACAGAAAGAGTAACATATTTAGACAATTTTAGTTTTTTTTTTTCTTAACAAGTCAAGATCCTCGATTTCCATTACTTAAAATTAAAGTAAGGAGTAATAAAGGTCCATTTTCACCTAAGTGGTAGCGATGCAGTGGCTCTCAAGAACCTCAAAGTTCTCAAAGAAAGCAGGAATCATGGCCCCGCGCTCAGTTCTCCGTAAGTCACATCACGCAGATCACGACTACGCAGTAAAAGGGTGGGCACATACGCAGTGGTGACGTCGGAACGCTCTGTCGTGATTAAACCCTCGTCACCAAAAAAAATAAAGGTCCATTTTCTGTGATACATATTTATCATTATATTTGTTTAAAAATAAAATTTGAACCATCGAAAAATAGTGGAGATAAGACGAGAATATTACCATGTTGAACACAATCTTTCTATATCTTTTTATGACTGTAGTAAACAATCACTCAATACTTCAAAATTAGATAAACTCGAGAATAAGCGTAAGTCACTTTACACCAAATAACATAAAGATTAGTTGTAATTACCTAAAAGAAGACACCTAGTATCGCATGAACCTGATATACCTAAGCAAAACATGTTTCGAAAGGTACAAATAATGTTAATAATAGGGTCAAATCATAAGTGGAAGCCTCTGTTGTGTACTAAATTGACATTATCTATGGAATTTTGGGACTAAATACTCAATTACTTTTGACTAATTTTGAGAGGGCCTTGTTTTCGTGGCAAATAATCATTGGATTATGTTAATGTGCATCTCATTTTGAAAACGATGTTTTGGTTCACGAAATCTACGGAATTATCACTTGAATTTCCTTGGCTAAACAGCGTGCTATAAATGACAAACTACTAAACTAGCCGACTTACCTTTTTTTTGGTTAACGTACTTACGTAGTCATATGAGGTCGTTACGTCTTTATTTGATGATAGCTATGCCTATCTAGGAGTAGGGGTAGGCCCGTTTCGGTTAATAAGAGTTAATTTTATAAGAGTCGAATTTATAAGAGTTGTACTGAACTGATAATAACTGAATTTGTATGAGCTAAACTTATAAAAGTTGAACTTATAGGAGGTAAGTTAAACTTAAGCTAAACTTGTTGAAATTAAAGTTTGATGAAACTTATAGAAGCTGAACTTATACGAGGTAAGTTAAACTTAAACTATATTGCTAAAAAGAACTCGACCTTAAAAGAGATTAAGGGTTAAATTTATATTTAACAAAGTTGTACTCCCTCTATTTCAGTCATTTGTTTACACTTCTTTCGGATCCCCTCATAAAAAAGTTAAAGTGTAAACAATTCACATAAAAGTGTGTTTGGATAAAGAAATAGGAGTGAAAGGGAGGGAGGGAGGAAATGAGGGAAGGGGAAGGAAGGGGAAGGAAGGGGAGGGGAGGGGAAATGGTGATGTTTGGATACCATTTTCCCTCTAAATCTTGCCTATTTTGAAAGGAATTCAATTAGGCTTGGAGGAGGGAAAATGGATCCCTCCAAATCTCTCCCCTCCATTTCCCCCCTCCATTTTTTGTAACCAAACGATGGAAATTCAATCCCTCCCTTTTCCTCCCCTTCCTTTCCCTTCATTTCCATCCATCCAAACACACCCTTAGAATGGAGGGAGTAGTCTAGTTTGCTTAATGAGACACGGTTGGCTGGCTTGACTCCACTCGCCCAAGCATCGAGCCATGCTTGAGCCATAATTTTCTACAAATTTATAACCAATGGGTCAGACTCCAACCTGAAGTTGGCGAACCCACCCCAAGGACCAAGGGCCAGTGTTGAGCCTGAAAAACAAAGCCCAACCTAAAGCATATCAGACTACCTGTCCACCCTGGCGCATGGTTCTTCATCTCCGATTTTTGGTTTGAAAATAAAAATGTAAGAATGTGAGATAAACAATAGATGTAGAGAAAAAAAATGGGTTCAATATTCATATGAACCACAAAATTTAGACAAAAAAGAATCGGGAAAGAACAAATCCAATCCAATAATAAATTCAAAAAGAAAATTGAGAAGAGTAATTTATAGCATGAATGGGCCAAATAATTAATATAAGCCCAAATAGTAGATGGTCCAACCAAAAAATATGGCCCATTTAGTAAGAGTATAATTAAACCATACAAGAATATGGTTTTTCAACCTCAACAAAACACGAACCAATTTTTTATTTTTTTAATTTTTTTTTATTATTATTTTTTTAATTTTCTCCATTTTTCAGTTTTCCAAATTTCAGTCTCTTTCTCTCTTTCTCTCTTTCTAATTCTAATTTCTCTCTCTTCGGGGTTTTAGGTCTGATATTATATAACATCTCAGGTTTCTCTCTTTTTTTTTTATTTTTTTTTTATTTTTTTTTACCCAATTATTATTCATTTATATACATATTTAATTTAATTGCTTCAATTAATTTTTAATTGTATTGTACTTTTCATTTTAATTCTGGGTTTAATTTTATTGTTTTAGTTGAATTAAATCATTCATATAGCTCTCAAGTTGAATCGTTTGATTACTTCTTTGGTGAAAAAAGTTGCAGCTTTTTTTTTTTTAGGCTAATTTTGGGTAATTTTGTGCTGTTTATTTTTGTTGTCCATGGATTTGAACTTGTTTAGCCATAAAGTTACGTTTTTGTTTCGATTTTCTGTTTAAAGTTTTTAGGCATCAATTATTGCTACTGAATAACCAGCAAAGTGCATGAATTATTAGCAGATTTTAATTGATGATTAATAAAAATAAACTTCAGAGGTGAAAGTGAAAGTCTTTTGCTTTTGTGGGTTATGAGTTGAGTAAATGTTATTAGTGTTTAATTAGCTGAGGAACTTGTACTTGAATAAGTTTTAATTTGGGCAAAGTTCATGAGAGAGTGTAGTGAGATTTGTTTTGGAGAATGGAACTATGGAAGTGATAATTGTTTGTTACTTTGCTGAATTTTGCTTATTTTGTATTGCTTGTTTGTTTTCGGTTTGCAGACGATGTCGTGGTGCACGATTGAGTCGGATCCTGGTATGTTCTTACGTTCCTACATTTGGCTTCCGTTATACTTTCGGTGAATGGTGACTTAGCGAATGATTATCGACTATCCAAATGCATTAGCTTTTTTGGGGTTGTGCGTCGCCTTTCTTATCTCTTGTAATTCTCTGAAGTATTTGAGAGTTGAGGCTATTTGGCTGCGTTCATATCATTTCACATTGTGGCTTTTGTGTTCATGGATTGTATTGAGCCACGGGAGTTACTTCCCAAATGACATGCTTAGCTGTGCCCATTCGATTTAGGGTTAAACAGTTCTGAAGATGTTTTGGATTTCTCACAGTGATTGAAATTAATAAATTTATCGAGTGTAAATGATGCAAATGAAATAAAGTTGAACCAATTAACTTCAAGATGTCGTCTTTCTTGCTCTCAATTAGAGCAAGTCTTCCATATTTGTGGTTTGTAATTCTTTTCATGGTGCATGTTACTCCATATTTGCATTAGTCTTTGTCACAATCACATGTACTCCGTAACTCTTATGAAGTGATTTTGAAGTGTGGCTCGTATATGTTACAAGGTGACTATTCCTCACACGCAACTGTTTTATGCCAATTGTTTTGAGGAACTGCTTAGACTCGATCCCTTGGAAAAGCAAAGCTTTTGGTGGGATTCTAGTTGTTATATTTGGAAAGGAATCATGTCAAAATTTACCTTGCATAAAGTGCATCAGCCAATTTAACAATATCTCTCCACTCATTTATTACTTCCTAGAACCGTCTTCCTTTTCCTCGGCCCTTTATCCATATTTTTGTTCTCTCCAGTCTCTGCATATTCTACACACTTATTAATTAATCTGCGGCAATCAAAATATTAGAGTATGTCATGCTTTGTTATAAGAAGATATTATTTTCATGTAGTATAGGAAGTTTAGCTTATGTGAACAGCGGTTGTGATTGAATATACAAGGTAGTTTACAATGTTTTACAAAAATTCAAAATGGCTTTTGACATTGTAATAAAACAATTAGCAGTTCTCGAAAATGTTCTCATATCATATTCATAGATAAGTACATTCTATATATGATATCCTGTAACACCTTGTAAAAGCAATTGACGAAAAATTGAGTACTGAAACATCTGAGAGATAATACATTCTATTTTCGTGTATGTTCACAATAAATGTTGATTCCTTTGGGGCAATTTTGCCCTGGTTTGATCAAACAACAAAATTGAACCCTAATCTAATGGTTCCCGTCTATGATGGGGAAGAAGTCTAATGTATGCTGCTTTTCCCTTCTGTTGAAATCATATAATCCGTAAAAAGGCTAATCACTGAGCTCTATATCAAAATAAAGTGTGCGTAGCTAATCCCTTTGATGTTGTAGACCTGTAATTTAGCAAATAACTTGTATTTCAGGTGTTTTTACGGAACTTATCCAGCAAATGCAGGTGAAAGGTGTGCAGGTATACACCTTTTCTCCCTTAGTTAAGAGAAACATGATTTCTCAATTTATGACTCCCTTTATCCTTTTGAATTGTGTCATGCACTCACGCCTCACTTCCAAAACTTCTGGGGAATATTTTGAAAAGTGTTGCAATTCCAAGCTATTGAAGGGAAAACTATAACCTCGTGTGATCGATGTTGGCCAGTTTTGGAGGGAAATGAACAAAGAACAAAAAAGAAAAATATTTCGTAGTTTTTAGCTCATTTCAGTATCCTTTGTGTTAGCTGAAATACCATCGGTTGAGCAAAAAGGCTGACTTTACATTTACACATGGGACACAATTCCTTAAATCTTTGTGAGTATTAACATCTTGCTACTGGAGTTTGGAAGTTTAAGGGCAGTTGGATCAAAGGCTCTACATTTGAATGATAATGGGCAGTCAGCGTTTAGTTACGTTGTCATTTTTAATAGAGGGAAATTCGTGGCGTAGAACGTAGTCTTCTGAAATTTGAATTTGTTGTGTTTCATCTAGTTGATTCTGTTACTATTCATGAAGCTCCTACATGCAATACTCTGATTAAATTTTTAAACTGCTGCTAGTTGATAGTATTGGTGAGAAATGCTTAAGAGTAACTCACGATTGTCGTGTATTGGATGCGTAGTACATATGTAGTGTTCTGTTGGCATAAATACCACTTATTCCTTTGTTAATTTATGTTTGCGCTAGGTTGAGGAGCTGTATTCACTGGATCTAGAAACTCTCGAAAGTCTGAGGTCAGCTATTATCTCCGAACATCACTTCTACAGATGTCTGTTTCAGTTTTTTGAATTACAGTTTTAATACTTTTATTTACGCCGTTACATGCTTGACCCTTATTTTTTTTCAAATTTTACAGGCCTGTATATGGATTGATTTTCCTGTTTAAATGGCGTCCTGGAGAAAAAGACGACGGTCATGTCATCAAGGAGCCAAATCCCAACCTGTTTTTTGCTAGTCAGGTAAGAGTGTGATAAAGTACTGCTCAGCGATAAGGTTAAAAACTTGTATGTAAGCCAAACAACTATTCCTCCACAGGTGATTAACAATGCATGTGCCACTCAAGCAATTCTGTCGATTCTTCTGAACTCTCCAGATGTTGACGTTGGCCCAGAATTGTCAAATCTCAGAGATTTCACGAAGAATTTCCCACCTGAACTTAAAGGTCTGGCTATCAACAACAGTGAAGCAATTCGAACAGCGCATAACAGTTTTGCGAGACCTGAACCCTTTGTTCCAGAAGAGCAGAAAACTGCCACCAAAGATGACGACGTCTACCATTTCATAAGTTATCTGCCTTTTGAAGGAGTTCTTTATGAGCTTGATGGCTTGAAGGAGGGGCCCATTAGTCTTGGTCCGTGTTCTGGCGGACAAGGTGACACCGAGTGGCTTCGGTTGGTCCAGCCCATAATCCAAGACCGTATCGAGAGGTACTCGAAAAACGAGATACGGTTCAATTTGTTGGCCGTGATAAAGAACAGGAAAGAGATGTATACTATGGAGCTGAAGGAATACCAGAGGAGAAGAGAGCGCATCTTGCAGCAGGTTAACGCAGCACAAGCTGCATCGGATATGATCAAAGTCGAAGAATATAACAGGGCGCTTGCTGAAGTAAATGT
Source organism: Dianthus caryophyllus (assembly GCA_023091065.1). NCBI lineage: Eukaryota > Viridiplantae > Streptophyta > Magnoliopsida > Caryophyllales > Caryophyllaceae > Dianthus > Dianthus caryophyllus. The sequence goes on along the minus strand of CM041525.1, from coordinate 7,818,061 downwards.
CGGGATTGAGACTGCGACTGAGAAGATAGTTATGGAGGAGGAGAAGTTCAAAAAGTGGAGAACGGAGAATATTCGCAGGAAGCACAATTACATTCCTTTCCTGTTCAATTTTCTTAAGATTCTTGCGGAAAAGAAACAGCTAAAGCCACTTATCGAGAAAGCTCAACAGAAAAGACTACCCAATTCCAATTGAGGTGCTCCTGGTCTGCCTGAAACAACTGATGACGGAACTAGCGTTGGATTAACTGTTATTTGTTTTTGAAACTTCAGTAACCAACGTTTTGGTTTTAATTTAAGATTGTGGATTAAATTACTGCTGCAAGTAGATGTTGCTTTTACCAACAATATTTCTTCCTTAGAATCTGCTGTGGTACGTGAACTTCTCAATTTTAGTTACTCCTTCCGATTCACCAGGTTCTTATCATTTGCTTTCAACACAATTATTAAGAAATGGTTGGGTAAGTGTTGTGATTTACCTTTTGTTTGATTTTTGTAGTTAGAAAGGTTACTTTATAAGGAAATGATAAGAATCGAAAAATCTTCCCAAAAAGGATATGATAAGAAAACTAGAAAAGAACTTGCTGAATCAGAGAGAGTACATGATTACACCGCAAGAGTGTTTGCTCCTATTTGTTGCTTAGAATATGTTGTCGTATGTGAACAGCTCAATCTTAGTTACACGATTAGACCGTAAATAATTAAATATGAAGTGCATGTAACTATGTAAGCGATGGCATGGAGCTCATGGTGCAAAGATGTGTGATTCGAACTTCTAAGCAACACATGGGACTATGGGAGCAAACATTTTTATCGTATAAGGTTTGTAGGGGAAAAACAAAAATGGAGGTGCGGGGAATCGAACCCCGTGCCTCTCGCATGCGAAGCGAGCGCTCTACCATATGAGCTACACCCCCTTGATGTTATTAATATAGGAATACATTAATAAATCCAATAATTAGTTGTTATATTCAATTTCAATCCACCTAATTTCTTTTTACCTTTGTGCCAAAAAAAAGAACCTAGGTTTTTTCGGGTACTTTAATTGAAAAACATATTTCAAGGTTACGGAATTGTTACCGTCAACCAAATTGTCGTCTAAATCTATTTTTTCGTCACCCAAAAATGTCATTTTTATTGATTTTAATGTATCCAATTTTTTCTTTTTAAACAAATGATGATTGTCAAATTAATTTTAATTTAACTAAAGAAACATCCTAAGAAGTGCCATTTTGATCATTAGTGGCAACGATGTTTAAGGAATGTGTGGCGACGTTTTGTACCTCCCTTAGTTAACCTATCCACGTCTTTGATTTGGAACATGAGAGAGGGATTGGTTGTATTTCTAACGTTACACATGCCATAGAATGTATGTTGTGATGTTTTTTGTTTTTTTTTTTGGGTGCAATCGAGGGGCAAACCCCGAGAAAAATACTAGTTAGCTATTACACGGGAAATAGCCACCCTATGAATGTCAGTTGTGATTGTAAAGGCAACTAGTTTGTACAGAAGGTTATGTTTGGATGGGTAAAAGCCTAGGTATCACTTGTCAGTCAGAGTGCAAACAAGGAGAATTATAAGGGTTAACAGGGAACGTCCAAAGACGAATGCTCTACATTAACTTTCCAAGGTAAGTCATTCAAAGATGGGAGAGAAATATCTAGGCGACATCACGAGTTTAGCTAAAACGAAATGCTCTTAAGGTAAACAAGTTTAGCTAAAACGAAATGCTCTTAAGGTAAACAAGTTTAGCTAAAATCAAACGCTCATTGTTTAAAATGAAACAAGTGCTGTACAAGGTCATCATTGACATTAATTCCTGTAGCCGCCAAATCGAGCTCTAAGCCATGGTTGTCTCGGTTGATTAAATGCAAAACCGACACGTGCATTACCCCCATTGTTGGGGCGGTTGAAAGTTTTCATCCTCTGCTCCTTCATGTTCGCAAACAAGGAATCTAGCGTTTTTGGCTTCTGGTTGTGTGTCATCTCCCCTCTTGGTAAACCGTCTTGATGTTGATGTTGATGTTGAGGTCGATTTTGACGGTGATTTTGTCGCTGCTGTTGCTGCAAGAGAGTTAAGACCTCAAATCAGATCCAAGCCCCAAGACAATCCAACACGTGCAACTAATGCATTGAAATTATTCGAACACCAACTTGTCGGACAACCGATTACAATATCAAAACAAGAGTGGAATTACTACACTTAACTGGGCTAATCAAATGCGATTTACAAACTTTCTATCAGAAAAACTCTGCTAGATCTTTAGTGTGTATAAACTTGAATTCTAAAACCAACGAACTACAATGCTCAGCATATGCGCGTATTATATCTGACAGGCGAAAAATTTTAGATGACACAAGTAGAGCAAATGTGATACCATTAAATCATCAGATGGTTGTGAAGAAATATTGTACTCCGTAGTCCGTACATACCTTAGGTGGATTGCCGCCGTTGAAAGCATTACCTTGACGCCTCAGCGGACCACCAGGCCTGAAACATTGTCAGATGATCCAAGAGTGAAACAAAAATCATAAAATAGCTGTAATTAGAGGAGAAACTACCATCTCGACGCTCGTATCAGTTGGCAAAGACGAGCAAAACCAGATGGGAAAATGACTCACCAGTTGTCCCACTTGTTATACAAACTACTTCCGTAAAATTAAAACAAACCGTATATCAGCATCAGACAAGTTCGACAGCAACAAGAAAAGCTGCATAGTTCAGCACCAACTGTACTTCCCATATATAGGTGCATCGATGATGAAGATATAAGCCACCCACAAATAGTACACAAGCTTGGGAAAGCAATAGAGGGGGAAAACCGCCAAGGTCGTACGGTAAGTACTTGAGCTAATGCGGACCTCGGACCTCTCCAAGCTCTAGAGTCCAAATTATGAGCCAGTGTCGGTGCAGGGTAAGATACTGGTATATTCTGTAGTACAGTTCCAAAACATGCAGTTCTACACCCCTCAAGTCGATAGCATCATACAGTGACTTAAATATCGAAAAAACCAGGTTATGAACCACCTGACTCCTGAATACTAGCTTTCAGTCTCCAAAATGTGGTACACAAGAACATTGGTACGAGTATACTCTATATCAAGATTATCAACCAGTCCCAATACTCCCAAACCTCTTCATACATGTCATATTCATAAATACACTTCAGTACCAGGTCCAACTAACGCCATTTAATGTAGGTAAGTAGAAAAATGTTGGTGGGCAGAGACGCCTAGATGGTAACGGTCCACAGCAGGGAGGCCAATATGCAAAAATGGACCAATTTGCGTATGGTATCCAAGCTATAAATACAGACAATCAGATGAAGTTGAGCCAAATCACACTGAAAAATAAGGCAGTTAACATCTAGCTCGTACAGAATAACGAGTCGTGCTGGTATTGGTGGAGCAGTGATGGTTAATGAAAGGCAAGGTGATGACAGGGATCATATATTATCGACAAGGAAGAATAGAGAAGATCTTCAAATCTTTTACCCATCTTGTAACCAAAAGACCATTCCCATTGACCTCCTGAGAATCTAAATGCTAGAAAAAATCCCAAAACAACCCACATAGCAACAACATAGAATGAAATACTACAATCTCGGCCCCCTTAACAAGTGCCCAGCTCCGCACAGTCATCAACTGCCCACGATAGATATCAACATATAACATGACCTCAGATCGTCAAATTAGAAACTTGTTTCGACACCCTTCCTCAACTACGTAAATAAAAGTCACAGCAATGAAGTTGTATTGTTGAAACCAGGTGATACGTTCATACAACGACCATGTGATCAGATTTGTGCAACATAAGTTGAAACTAGGTAACGCAACACAACATGCTACTCGAACGAAGGAGCATGGCACATATCCATCCATCTATAAAACTGGAACCAGGTGGAAATTTCAAGAATAGCGCGATCATAGTTTACCTGCCGAGAAACAACAGTCGATTATACACTAATTACGCCAACATACGATACAATAAACAAATATTAACATCTCCTATCAGATCCAGCCTCCCACAATGAATCACGTACTATTTTACTACCATGAAAGTAACAAAGGCGGGATATGTACCTTGTTTTGTTCCAATTTCCAGCGTTCCAGTGATTGAAAGGCCTTTTGTAAAATGTGGCGTTAGCTGCTTTCTGAGCAGCATCAGCTGCGTAAGGAAAGCTTTTTCCTTGAAAGCTCGACCTTTTCTGGGCAAGAGCACCCTGAAAGAGAACAGGAATATAAGATATGCATGCAAAAATTGACTTCATTCAATGAACTCGATAATTCATACGTCCGATATTTGATGAAAGATTTGAATTTGCTCATGTGTCATTACAAACCTGCCTTAAAGTAGACCTAGAGTCCATAAATTGTCGCACCTTAAACGACCTATCTTGGTTCACATTACGATTTCCACGACTTTTGTTCTGCAAATCGGACATTTAAACGCACAACAAGTTTAGCATCCAAAACAGCAATCATGAATACAGCACTGACGAGCAATAAAGTTGGATGTTTCGGATTCAACATACCGGTACCCTTTGCTTCTTCTTTCCAACATCACTCTTAGACATCTTAATGATATCATCTGAGAAATTTCGAAGATAAAATAATTAAAAACTCTGAAAAATACAATCTCGTCTAATGTTGAAACATTCTAGCAAGCTCGTAAACAAAGATAATTACCCAACGACATGTCCATTTTCTTTTCCGTCAAAGCAATAGCCTCTTCTGAAAGTGGTTTAGCAGCAGCCATCTGCAATACGATGTCGAAATAAATGGCGTCAAGAATAGTGGAAGGAAAACGTGATTTGAGGAAGAAAATCAAGAACAATCAGCGTTATATAGTCATAGCTCTATCAAACACCAATTACTATACAATCAATCAACCAAAAACCTAATTACTAAACAAAATAACGATGAAAACCATCTATAAACCTAGTTACTAAACAAACTGATACAATAACGATGAATAATCACCTAAAAACTTAATTGCTAAACAATAAAGAATCATCTAAAAACATCGTTAATAAACAAAACGATAGAATAAAGACGTATAATCACCTAAAAAACCTAACTACTAAACAAAATAACGATGAAGAATCGTCTAAAAACCTAGTTAAGAATAACGATGAATAAACACCTAAAAACCTAATTACGAAACAAAACAATGGTAATTATAAAGGATGAGCACAAATTAAAGCAGAATTGCTAACAAATTGAACAACAGATAATATAATATGGCAGAAGAGATTACCGAAAATTAATTGAGAAAGTTGCGAATTGAGCAAACGATTGCGGAGAAATTAGGGTTTCGTGGTGATATGTATGATTTTGGGGGAAAAACGGGAGATAATAAAGGGAAGAAAGATATTTTTTTTTGTTTAGAGAAATTTAACAATTTGCGGAATTAATTGTGATAATTGTATGTATTTATAGTAGAATGGCCGACCTAAATTTCAGAGGTGCTCATAATTAGTTAGTTGTACACGTCGTAATTGCAGCTAATCACACTTTGATCATGAAATGCTGATGGTTAATATTTCCACCATTCTGTTCGATTTTATACATTTTACTTTCTGGCCACTATTTACAACTTAGTATAATTTTTGATATAGTTTCTAACATATAAAATAATTAATAGTCAGGTGTGATTTTATTTTAATCGTATTTTCGAGTGCATTATTAATATTTAATTTTTATAATTTTTTGTAATAAATAACTAAAGATATGAAAAACGGAAAACGTGAATCAGCGTACGTGCAAAATAATACTTCGTAAATGTATAGAAACCAGTGGAATGAAGGTATTAAAGTCTTAGAGGCTAGAGGTATACTAAAACAACTTGAAATCCAAAATTTAAACGAGTAAATGCACTTTAAAAGAAAATTAGGGGTATAGAGTTTAAAATGGCTCATTATAAATGTGCTTAGACTCAATTAAAATTCGAATGTGAGATATGTGTGAACTATAACGAGTAAATGCTCTTTAACTAAGTTCCGGTGAAATTAATTTTGATGACTTGTTGAACAAGCACAATTTAGTTTTTTTTTTTTTTTTGACAGTTATATACTTCCTCCATTCCAATAGGTTCTTTACGTTTCACTTTTTTGACACTATTCACAAGTGTGTATAATCTTCGATATAACTTCTAAAATACAAAATAAAAAATAGTCATGTGTGATCTTGTTTTATTTGTCAGATCGAAAGACATTATTAATATCAAAATTTTAAAATTTTCGAGAATCATTTAAACCAAATATATGAATCTAAACAAAACGAAGATTTACGACGCAAGATAAAGAAACGAAAGAACCTATTTGGAATTATAAGAAGATTTGAGTGTCGGAGTATGAAGTAATTATTATAATAAAATAATTAATCTTTGTCTTTTCATATATATTGATAATTATTTTCTCTGTATTATATGTGGATTGTTCCCTATTATACGTGGATTGTTCCCTAATAATTTTGATCGTATGTTTGCAAACGTTGACAAAGTTCCAACATTTCAACATTTGGGATGAGTTTGTTACCCTAAAACACAGCATAACATGATACTTGCCTCGACCCATTGAATAGTCTACTTTGCTTGATTTTGTGAGCAAAACGGAAGTAAAAATGATTGGGACAAAAAGAGCATTAAATATAGGGTTATTCGCCAATTACAGCCACCAAAATGCACGACTTTTAAAATTACAGCCCTTTTAAAATTTTTTAATGAATTACAGCCATATTTTTAGGTGCTCTTTTTAAATTGCATCCTTAGCCTAATTCCGGTGAAAAAATGAGTGTTATTCCCGTTTTGCCCCTCACTTAATGTACACGTTGCTTTTCATTATATTTCTTTCACCTCTCCCCTCATCCACATACTTCCCTTTCATTTTAAAACACCCACGTTTCTTTCTTTGTCTCCCAACCTTTCATCTTCAACGCCACAACACCACAAATCATCTGTTTTTTTTCCACTCACTCAGTGACTCAGTCAGTGAGTCATCAGTCAAGGTCACGTGTTTTAAATTCAAGAGTTTAGTGCTGTTTTGATCTAGATTCGGCATTAATTTAGCAGTGTTGGCTATGAATTTTGAGATTAGAAGTTGATGATGAAGATGAAGAAATGAAATTGAATTGGGGATAAAAACCCTAGATTTTGTGAAAGCATATTCATCGTCACTTTTTGGTTTTCTTAAATTCAAGAGTTTAGTGCTGTTTTGATCTAGATTCGGCATTAATTTAGCAGTGTTGGCCATGAATTTTGAGATTAGAAGTTGATGATGAAGATGAAGAAATGAAATTGAATTGGGGATAAAAACCCTAGATTTTGTGAGTTAATTAGTTTGCGTAAAGCTTGAAAATATTTCTGGAGGTGTTGTTGGTTGGTGTAATAGATTGCGTTTTAAGCTTTGTTTCTCTATTCATTCAAGTCAAAATCGAAATCAGAGGACATAAATGAAATTGAAACCAGAAATTGAAAATTACAATGAACCCTAATTTCCAAAGATAGAAATCTGATTTAAACAAAAAATAATGAAGGAAAGAGTTCAAAATATATATAACATATGAGTAAGGGTATTTTCGTCAACAAATAAGCTAATTTGGGGGGAAAATTTGAATTCTACGACTTTTCAGCAGAAATCATTGCCGGAGCTCCGTTTTGTATGTGATTTACAAACGGAGCAAAATAGGTGGCTGTAATTGATTAAAAATTTTTAAAAGGGCTGTAATTTCTAAATTCGAGTTATTAAAGGGCTGTAATTTACAATAAATCCTTAAATATAAGAATTTTGTTATTTTTTCATTCCATCTCAACTCAAGCTTTTTATAGAGAAAATTTGGAACAACCCGCCCACCGGTCATGTTTACACCCGTGTGCATACACAAATCTTTGTGCACCAGGAATGAATACTTTCATCGTCACATTCTACACTTCGAGAAGCAAGGTAACACCATCTTGTGAGGTTATTGCAGATCGAAGTTTGTTTGAGGCACGACTATTCGCAATACTCATTTGCCATAACAACAAAAAAAATGTTCGACAATGACAATAAATGTATTCTCAGATGGCCTAACAAGTTGAGACCAAACTACCTTATTCCAGAGCTACAATCCTCGAGATAGAATGTTCGCAATCCCAAAGATCTAAAAAAAAGAAAATTTTGAGCTTATTCGCATACGTGTACGAAGTATCTCTGTGTATATCCCAAAGTGTATTTGGGACCTAAATTAGCAGGAATTCGGAAAGAGAGAATGAGCGTCAAATCAGCGGAATCAAGTGAAGTCTTCAGTTGTTACCATAGATCCACTTCTCAGCATTGCTTGTGTAGGACACCAATTCCTCAGGCTTGAACCATAAGCTAATCTCGTCTTTGGCCGTCTCGGGTCCATCACTTCCATGAATAATGTTCCTACATTTACAACACACATTTTAGATAAACGAGGCATCTATAAACGGGGAGTGATTTCCACACTCCCGAAGTTGTTACCATGAACCGCGATGGCCACTACCAATAAATTTTCTAATGGAGGCAAGCCTAAGGACCTGTTTTCATCATCTTACTTTTTCGTAACTTATCAAAACACTTCAAAAAAAACTTGAAATAATTTCCAATGATTTAAGAAAACTTAAGAGTTACGTATAGTATAAACAAACTTAGTACTAAAGAAACACTAAAGTTTCAAATGACATTAGAAAACTAATTCAGGATTTTAGACAACTTAAGCATTTAAAAGAATGATCCTAAAAATTAGTACCCATTATATGTTATCCTAATAAAGAGAGAAGTTATAAATTTATAATACCTTCCAACGACTACAGCAAGATCTCCACGGATAGTTCCAGGCTCTGACTTCTGTGGATCTGTGGCTCCAATAAGTTTCCTGCCGTATTTGATCACGCCCTCGCCTTCCCAAACCTATGTAAACGAACAAATATTCAGTACAAAAAATGGCCGGAGTCATATTCGGGACGAGAAAAAGGCAAACATTCTACTGACCATAGCAACAACTGGGCCAGAGCTCAAGAAATCACAGAGACCGTTAAAGAAAGGTCTTTCGCTAAGGTCGTGATAGTGCTTCTTGGCAAAGTCCTTTGACGGAACAGTCACCTTGATTGCGACCAACTTGAAACCTTTGCGTTCAAAACGTGATATGATTTCGGAAATCTACATTTACGACAGTGGAAATATGTATCAGCCAAAATGAGCAGGGTCAACTAGATTAAGATTTGATGAAGCTAGAGTCGAATGTAAGTTACCAGTCCTCTTTGTACTCCATCAGGTTTGATGGCAATGAAAGTGCGTTCCATCTACACGGAAAATTTGAAATTAATTCATCTATGAAATTAGAGGAGTAATACTTAACAGAACAAAATCCTGACAATAGAGGGAAAATTTTAATTATCATAGAAGACGAGATTAAAGTAATTACCTCCACGGCTTGGGCTTCCTGGTCCTGAAGCATGTAAACTGCAATCAAGTAAAAAGAACGACGCAGATAGATCAGGGGCAGATATAACATTGTTAAAACGCCAAACAAACACTATAATATGCCTCGTAGTTGAGAAACGAAAAACAAGTTCCCTCCATTCATTTAGGTTTACTATCTATGCTATTGCACATTTTCCGCGACACATATTGAAACACTTATATATCTATAGTTTCACATCATCAAAAAACTTGGTATTCTTGATGTAGTCGTAAAACTTAATCTGTGTTTTGTAGATAGTCATAAGTAATCCTTTGATGAAATGAGGTGATGTTGTCAAGTGTAAATGACAATGAAAGCAAACTTTTAAAAACATCTCTTTTCGTCGGAAAATATCAAAAACAAGAGCAAGAGACAAGTTTACTATTCCCCTTAAACGGAAAAACTAAGGGAAAAAACAACGGGTAAAATTAATCACTCTATTTCACATGAACATGAAGAAAGACGAAAACGATTGCATAGTTGCTTTCGTAATCACATAAGTCGCAGAAATTACGCATACCTGCAGCAGGCAAAGCCAAAGCAGAGGGAAGCCATGAAGCAGATGAACCCGATCTTCCTAGGGAAGCCAAGTATTGCGCTTTTCCTCTCAAAGCAACAGCAGCTGTTGCAGCTACAGCTCTTCCTTCTGCATTGCACACATACAGCAATGTCAAACACTTCCACAAAACACACACACACACACACACACACATTACTGACATACAAACCATAACAAACACGACAACGATGAATTAAAACCATAAGTGAAAACATGAACATTTGTCATTCTTTCAAGGGTCCTCCTTACAAAATTTCATATCCTCTCTCATTTGCAAAGATAAGCTAACAAAACTCGATAAAGGCGTCGACTTGGGCTTCTAAAGATGCCCTTTTCAAGTACTTTCATCAGAGATTCAGATCAAGTCATAACTTTTAACATCTATGTAGTGTGAGAATCAGATCATATATACTCCAATATATAATGCACCAATTTCAAAACTTTCGACGTAAAAAACCGAATCAATTCAACCCGACAAAGGAGACAAAACAAAGACATTTTCCTGATAAATACAAACATTCATACAAATCAGAAACCTCAGATAAATGCATCCACAAATCTAACAAATCGACTCGAAATCGACAGAATAACAAAAAGCAATAGATACCCAATTGAAAAAAAAAGAATCAAAATCCAACCCAACATTCAATTACAACAACAATTAACAACATTTCATACAAATTTCAATGACATTCAAGTTAGATATAACAAACAATTAAAACAATGGAAAAGAAGAGAGAAGAAAAAGAACCAGGGAGAAAGTGGGAAGAGGCTTTGGAAGAAGAGAGAAGAGATCTGGAAAGCCTAGAAGCAGATTTGTATAACTGACTCCTCATTTTTTGGAGGTGTTTTTGTTGGGAAGATAAGTGAAGAAGAAGGAAGATGTTGTTATTTGTTGGTTGGTGAAACAAAATGAGAGGCGCACTTCACTGCTCCCTCTTTCTCTTTACCTTTATATAGTACGGAGTACACTACATCGTAGACCCGTGGACTGCTCAAGTCTTCATGACAGACGGCTTTTCTTAAGGCAAGATCTTAACTAAAGGAAATACAAAATTCAGAAATTTCACCTTTCCACCCCAGATTTTCAAGCCACTTTAATTTTAAGCTACAAACCGCTCCAATGGTAAACTACAACGTTTATAGCTTGTATGGATATATTTTAATATAATTTTCACTATTTTTTATTTTTTTTTTCTATTTTTTTTTTTAATCTTGTAGCTTGAGAAAGTAGGTACTACTTTCAAGCTACAAGTCTTATTTTCTCTCCAATTGGCCAGACTGCACTGGTAATTTTTTTATTCGCAAAGAGGTCCCTTAAATAAAGACCAATTGGAGATGCTCTAAGATCCAATGTTACATAGTTATTACTAAATATTTCCTTTATTTTAAAATAAGTGTTTCATTTTCTACGCAATTTACATAATAAATGAAACACTCATTTTAGAATGGAAGAAATATTTAATAGTGGTCACCATGTACCTTTACGTGACTTAAAAAAAATAATCTAAAAAATATTGTCTTTTTTAAAAGGGGTTTTAAAACTATGTTTGTAGTCTTGTAGAGTATGTAACGCCCTCTCATATAAAAGTTTGGAATTAGGTCCCTTGCTTGGCTCGCTTCTCCACTACATCGATACCTTTTCTTATAATTTTTTTTTTTATTATTATTTTGTGAGGAAGAGTCGAAGAGATATCCACACATGTCAAAATTGATTTTAAATTATTTACAAATCTATTTTTACCTCATACTCCTATATGGAGTATATAATTGAGTACATCTTTTGTGAGACGATTCATGTTAAATCGACGTGAGTCTAACGGTACAAATTGTACGTATCACAACCTAATAAAATAGATATACTAAAGTCATTAACAAAATTATTAAAAAAGTTAGTTGCAATCAATCTCAAAAAGGATACAAATGTATAAAAAAACAAATATGATAATATAGTATCATATCATATTTTTTCCTAAAAAAATAACTGCAAATAAGGTGATCTGTAAATATTCAATGTTAGATCCTTTTATATAAAGAATTAGTGTATTTACTTAAACGTTTGCTTACAAATTACGGAGTATATTTTAAATTAAACTCAAAACTTTGAGATTTTAAGAATAATTTAATTTTGTTTCAGATTTAATATGCAAAAAGTAAAATGTACACTCCCATTAATCTCATGTTCATTTCTCAATTACCTTATACGCGATGTCCAATATTATTACACAACCGTCTAATACAAGAATTTGTATAGATACGGAGTACTTTATACTCCGTAAGAGATGAACAATGTTTTATAGAGTTAGCAGCCTACTTTGGCATAGTTCTAACAATCGCCAAACCACACCCAGTGAGCCGCAGCAACTTGTTGCGGGAGACAACGCTCTGACCTCGTAGTCACATCATTCAATAAGTACGGAGTATCACATAAGTATACATCAGTCGATGATAAATACAATCATCCGTCCAATCCGATTATTCCAAAATACCCTACCTCCGAGGCCGAAAGCCTTCAATATTCAAATTAGATGCGACCACCCAACTGTCAACAGAAATCAAAAGAAGCGGGCAGAGTTAGTAAGGAGATATAGGCATATAAGAGAGGCTTCAGAAGCCGAAAAAAGTTGAATCGAAAAACATTTCATGAGAAAGGGCACACCAGAACAGCCTCTATCTCGTCAAGACGGGTGCTCGCTTGGGCTAATCAGAAGCCTTCCCAGAGGCTGATAAAGTAGAGTTCCCTGAGATTGACTTTGATAGGACTGTCATCAAGTCATCATCTTTTGTAGAAACTAGAAAGATAAGCATCAAATTAGCAAAACAAGAGACAATATGAAGAAAAAGTTCAGCAATAGATTAATAAGTAGATAGCATTTCGGACGTGATCAATGTTCTCGGTAGTTTCACCACTGATGGCCATTTAACACATTCATGAAGAGTAGGAAAGAAAGAGGGAAGTGCCTATACATGTCGTCACGAATTTGTTGAACAAGGTTACGGTGCTTGGTCATTTGTCGGTTACACCAGTGACACTAGTGTCTGCTTACTGGCCTATGAGGGGGCCTATGGGCTATGACTGATGAATCATGATTCATGAATCACACAAGCTAATACAAATTGGTAACGATATGAAAAGAGCATGACAGAAATACTAATAGTTGTCCAGTAATAAACTCGTATACATCCTATAGATCAAAGAAGCGTCTCAGTCTAAAATCATATGCATCACAAAAAACTTAACTTGATGCTATTCAAGTTTCAGGTGTTGGTCTGGAATCAACGCCAAGCGACAAAAACAACAGCATTACGGATTGAACACTAAAGAGCTACCCTAGCTATGAGGAAGGCAGGTGCAGTCAGACAAAATCTAATCCAACGAACAAAAGAAAATCCACCAAAGACATCGACGACACATTGAAATCAATCTCAAAACCTACCCGGCCTCATATACTCCAATTTCCAACTCACTCCAAACATAAGTCGTCCACCAAAGACATTGATAAATTGAAATCAATCTCAAAACCTACGCGGCTTCATATACTCCAATTTCCAACTCACTCCAAACATAAGTTACTCTAATATAAGAGTTTGTGACAGACCTATCGAGGCATCGATTAAAGAAGTCTAAAATTATCAGCAAACATCTGTATCAATAATTCCAGACTAACAAAATGACCCACAGTTCCCACACATATTGCAATTGTATGTAATAATCAACAACCACAGCAGCTCATCACCGCAAGAACTACGCTTAGAGGAAACATTGCTCACAAAATCACATTTGATGATCCAACACACATTGGTTGGAGTCCCAAGATCGATATTAATACTCCAACATGCATTTGTTGGAGTCTCAATTAATACTCTAACACGCTCGCTCGTACAAATGTCAATTGGCTTGAATTGTGGATGCAACTACAGCCTACAGGCGCACCCATACCTGCTGTTAAATACTTCGTTGAAATAGAAGTGAGGGGTGGTCAGATTCAAGGCTCTTATACCATATTAAGGAACCAACTCAACCATAATTTTAAGCTAACAGTTGTAGTTCTAAGATTGAGTTTTATACTCTAACGTGCATGGTTGGAGTCCCGAGATCGAATTTTATACCCTACCAACTACTGAACACTGTATAAGCTTAGCTAAGAATACAAAAATTCATGAAACAATATAACTGCAAAATGCAAAAATAATGATTTCAGTATACTACATACAGTAGGTAAAAGAGGTTAGAGGGAGTAATACCAGAAGAAGTATTACGATTTCGTTGGGGGAATTTGATACGAGGAATTCTCTTCAATACGTGTGCACTTCCTCCCATCTCTTTCTCCTCAAATGCTGCCTGTCTGTGGAAATTGGGTGAGTTACTTATTTTATTTTTGTACTCTTTATTTATTAATTATGGTAAAAGTTAAAAATTATTAACCACTCAGGTCAATTTGGATTAAATTTAAGTGGATTATTTTACATATTGCTTTCATATTTGGCCCGGTAACTGTCACTACAAGGGATAATATAGTTATTTATAGACTATTTTGAGTTACAGATCTAAGATGTCACGAAGTTGCTAAATGTATCTAATTCATCGCAATATCATAAGTGCGACTTAATCTAATTTGATTCCTTTTCCCTACGATTCAAATCATTCAAGTTGCATCTTTAAGTATTTTTTTGTTTTTTTTTTTATTCAAAGTCAAGCACTTTACAAAAAGAAAAATATTCGTAGAATACTTAAGAAATGAAATTATCTAAATAGATATAGAAAATACTACTAAATCACAAAATATTCTTTTTTTACTACAAAATATTATAAGTAATTAACTAATTATTATTAAGGCAAACCATGTAAGCTTTCAAGATTCAAGGCATATAATTTTTTTTTTTTTTTCCAATCGGTTGGCATAAAAAATACTTTCTTTTTGCAATTGATCTACAGTAAAATCATTAAAGTAAACATGAAAAACAACTAAAGGATAGTTGAAAAGGATATTAAAAAATAAGTAGTCATATATGAATGAGATATTGAAAAATGTTGCTATAACTCAGAAGAAAAGTACGTATACAAATATCCGAAAAAAATAGTTAAAAAAATGAAAGTAAACATACTCACACTTGGGGATTCGATTCTATAAAGGCGTACACAGACAGCAACACCTGAAACTTTGAAAGACAACGTAATTGTATTTTGTACATAGTTTTACAAGAAGAGCAGCATAAAACTAAGATATTTTAGCTACAATTATTAGGGAAACTTGATGTTCTAGAACGTGTGAACAATGGTGGAGAATCTTTGACATTAAATTGTTGTAGTATTTGATCATCAGATGCAAATTTAGCTCTTACGGAGTATTTTATTGTGTGAAGCAACTTTGAACTGCTTAAACAACGTAAGTCAGTTTTCAAGTGCATCATATTTATTAATCTAACGGTTTTAGTCTACATATACAAGACTATTTTCCTTATCAAGGAGTAGCCAATATTGATTTCATATAATGGAAATTGGTGTAGTTTTTTTTTTTGATGCATTGAACTTCAAAGATTTTCATCGACCACATTTAAGAATTAAAACTAAACCTAGTGATTAAGAATTAAAACTAAACATATTAGATGGATGCATCATATATCGAATTCAAATCAATTAATCTTATTTTTTCTAAAATCAAATTTGCAGCAGGAAAAAGACCCTTGCACTATATAAAGCACACAATTCTCACTTCCACAATCAATGTGAAAATCTTACATGTGGACATATTCTAACACACAGTCAAACAAAATTGAGACACAAGTGGAATAGTGGGTCGCTAACAATGTTGGCAAATTCTGGTGGAGAAGGGCCACCAGAAGGGGCGGCACTGGTTGGGGGTTATGGGAAAGGACGATGGTGAGCTATTGGGTAGAGAGATAACAAGAAAATAAGTATTGTAATAACGAGAGGGATAAATTTGACAAATTTTTATAAGAATCGGTAAATTATGTATATAGGAAAAAACATAACCTATAGAAAAGGTGACGCTCTTTTCTATTCGCAAATTACACTTTTCTATCCGCTTTTTACGTACATTATTGCCCTTATCATTTTCATTTTCGTCTTTCTCTATTTTTATTATGCTCCGTACTTCCCGCTATCATTACTCACCATTACCTTACTCTGTCTACCGCACTCAACCTCCCTTCTGCAACCCGCTTCTGCCACTACCAATCAACCGCTTCTGGGGGATCGGAGTTACCCATGGCCCATGCCAACCCTACCTTGAAATCCTAGCCCTTATTCGTGACAACCCCATCACAATCATATATTATCCATCTAATGTATCAATCCAATGAGGCAAAAAGGGTCATTGGATAGTAAAACAACAAATTACATTTAGTTATTAAGTGTGAATAAAACCATTATACGGAGTATGACTGTTTCCTCCCAAATTATTTTCACTTATTTCGCTGGGCTTCATTCTGGCCTTCGATTCCTTCAACTCACTTCGCCAAATTTCATTTCGATTCCTGTCACTTTATCTGGCCTGGGTCAAATTTCTTAAAGTCAAAGAACAGGTTCTATATCATAAAAACATTAAAGGAACATAATAAAAAGCAAACTACTCCGTATATATATTATTTGATAATTTTAGTTTGCAATCGAATTTAGTAAAACAATTCAAATTTGTAGAACATTTACGCGCAAATTACAAAGACATTTCAAAAGACATTATGCGTAGCAAATGGGTTCACCAAAAGCACATATTAGAACCATGAGATACGGCATTGTAACTATTTTTTAGACTACAAATCACATAAATTGATTATTTACATGAGAATTATCATATAACAACAACGAATAATGAACCCCGTCAAATAAGTAACTACATATACTACGTTCATAAGGTCATTGACGTCGAAATCATATGAAATTGACCTGAGAAAACGTTCAAAATGGGCTCCATAGACTCTTGACTTGGTATTATTTTGGCACTTAGTATAGACTTTCTACAGCAGAAAATTATATTGGTCATAGTTAATGAAGTATTGAGTTTACTCTGCCAAATATATTGAGATTATGTCATCCTCATTCTTCAGTATAAAAGGATTTAATTTGTACCTCTCTTTTCTCATTAAATAACACACATCTTCACTCACAACACCATAAAAAAAACATCCTCCGATTATCTCGAAAACTCGTATCTTTCTCCAAATTAAAATTGTATTCACTTTCTTTCGAATATGTTTACTAAGTTTGAACTAGAAAACTTCCTAGGGACATTTTTGAGGAAGAACAAAGCCCAAAGATATATATGCATAGATGAACATAAAATCAAAAGCAACAAAGTTTCAAGAAGAAAACTTCAAAAAAATGGCAAAGTCATGGATGATTATAATCGTCGAGGTCATGCTTCAGAAATGAAGCAGGCGCTTGCATGGAAGGGAGAAACCGTAGGACTGCGGAAGAAAAACGACGATGACAAGAACAACAACTACAACAACAACAACAACACGAGTAGTAACACGGTAAGGGTGAAAGTTTTGATGACAAAAGAAGAGGCAGCAAAGTTGCTAGCTAAGTGTAAAAAGGAAGGAGCTTTAGAGTTCAAAGACGTCGTTACTGAACTTGCAAAATTACCACCTCAACGCGTAACTGTTGTTACTCAAATAGCTACTCGTACATCTAAGGAGGTTCAGCTAGACTCCATCATTGAAGAGGAGGAGCTAGCTTAAATAGGGTTTTCCCTTGGACTATATTCTTATTTCAAAACACATTGTATATGGAGTGAATTTGTTTGGATGTTTTCGAAACACAAAAAGTAGTTTGGGATAAGTTTATTATGAGATGTTAAGTAGATAATTTTTTCATTCATCACATGAATGATAAAGAGTGTTTTGGTTCATAAGTTTGTAAGATACTTCATGTACTTCATCATATGAATGATAAAGAGTGTTTTGGTTCATAAGCAAATCCATAAAGTTATAAGTTTTAACATTCATCAATTCCGTAAAAAGCAAGCTAATCAGAATGTTTAGCTAGATCACTAGGCTACAATATCTCGAACATCTAAGCCAAAATATTTATCGAGACGTAATTCATAACTTGGATTCAAAACGCTAACTATGGCATCATTACCCTATCAAAGCCAAAAAAAAACCGTAATCGATTCTTGCATTAACACATATAACCATGGACCAATATCACATGTTCTAGGCTCATGAGGAAAGGATTAGTAGCAATGTTGAGTCTTGCTTGTTAATTGATTATGCTATTTGGTAGAGTCAAGACTCAAGACTGAAGTGACTCGAAAGTTACACATAAACTCATAAAGTATTAATTTTCTTTTCGTCCATAATGCAGTGTTAAATTACTTTTGACCCTTGAAATCAATTTAACGACTAGAAAATGACCTCAAGGTTTCATCTTACAAACGTAACTTGAAGAACACAAAATCTCATTTAAGACGGGTTATCCGTCTTAACCTTAAAACGGGTCAAATAGTTAGGATAAGACAAAAGTAAAAAGTGTAGGAAAAAGTAAAGTGTTTTTGTCTCATGTGTGCAAGTGGATAAGTATTTGACCCGTTTTAAGTTTAAGATGGATAACCCGTCTTAAGAGAGACTTATTGCTTAAAGAATGTTCGTTTAACAATGTGAAAAAAGAAAGAAAAAAAGGTAAAAGTACAAAGTCTTCTTTGAAAATGAATCAAAGGTAATCCTGACTAAAATGGAACTAAAAAGTGATTATTGTCCAACCCATAATCTATTTGTCAACAACCTGATAACATAAAGCTATAATGTAGAACAGAGTAACCTCTTTGAATGAATCTTACGGTTGTTTCACTTTAATGTACGGAGTAGTAATTTTTAGATTTATTTTATCTCCTATTTTGTTATTTTCTGACAGTAATTCTAGAAATCGAAGAACAAATGATAATACGGAGTACAAACAGTTATTTAGAGCAAGTCTAAGAACAGATGATCCTACGCCAAGTGTCACGGTCCGCTTATTTCACTACGGACGTGACGCGCACACTTGACTAGCACGGGACTAAGTAAGCAACTTGAGTTTCGTAAGTAAGCAACTTGGGGGTCAAGACTAAGTGAGGGATCGCCCACTAGTACATGACTTTATTCGGGACACGGGACACGGGACTCGGGGTCGAGGCTCGAAAATCCCAGTCGTGATCATCATTATCGAGTCTCGGAAGGCAACGTTCAAGCAAGAGTATTGATCGTAAGCAAGACAACAACAATATCAAAGGCTTGAGTACAAGGAAGTTTTCATCGACCTGGTTCCTCAGAAAGAGGAAATTTGCTTTGACACATCTTTTGGTAGTAGACATTGAATCGCAAGACAATAACAGATACTTTTCTAAACCGTCTAGAAAACTAAGAAATACTAAATGTCCCGGGCCAAGATTCAACACTAAGGTTGCTAACTGACCAAAGGACTTACAAAAGTTCCTAAGTTGCGAAAATAAAGTGCGGAAATATAAAATCTACGGGGTTGAAGTGCGGACCGCTACATTCTCCCCCACTTAATTTTGTCGCCGTCCTCGGAGACATTACAAGATGAAAGAAAGAAAATACATAAAAGGAAACTATTTACAAACTAAGGTCTTCAGTAGTAGGTCTTCATTGATCTTCAGAAGTCGTCGGCATGATCTTCGTGCGGATGTTGGCGCGACGGGTCTTGTTGCGGCGGGGATCCTCCTGATCCGGATGGTAGGGCTTTAAGCTGCTCACATGAAACACTGGGTGACACTTCATCCAATCTGGGCTCTCGAGCTTGTACGCGGCTTGACCGATGCGTTTGATTATCTTGAGCGGACCTTCGTATTTTCGCACCAGGCGCTTGTCACGGCCCCTTAAGAATCTCATCTGTTCTGGGTTGATCTTCACCATCACCATGTCATCTACTTTGAACTCTCGTGGTTGACGATTTTGATCGGCCCATTTCTTCATGCGGTGGGACGCTTTCTCCAAGTATGCGCGAGCGATTTCTGCATTCTGGCGCCATTCCTTGATGAACTCATTTGCCCCTTTGCTTCGTTCGCCATGTTGTAGGGCGACAGTGTGCGGCAGTAACGGCTGCTGCCCTGTGACAATCTCAAAAGGACTCTTGTTTGAAGAGGAGCTCTTCTGAGAGTTAAAACAAAATTGTGCAATATCAAGCAGTCGCACCCACTCTTGTTGGCTAGCACCAACAAAGTGGCGCAAGTATTCTTCAAGCATGCTGTTGAATCTTTCTGTTTGTCCATCCGATTGAGGATGATAGCTGGATGATAAGTTTATCTTGGACCCAAACAGCTTGAACAACTCGCTCCAAAACACGCCGGTAAAGCGGGGATCGCGATCACTTATAATGTTTTCAGTGGCAATCCCCAATACTTTACGACGATTCAAAACAAAGAGGTCGCCTCTTCTCGCTCGCAAGCTTTTGGCATCGCAATGAAAGTCGCATATTTTGAGAACCTATCCACGACCACCATGATGGCACTAAGTGCGCCCACTTTCTAATCCATTAATGAAATCCATGGATATGCTCTCCCATGGTCGAGTAGGGACCTGAGTGGATTTAGCAGCCTCCCCGCTTATTTCTCTCCACCTTATCTTGTTGGCACACAAGACAAGTTCTCGTGAATTCCATTGTATCCTCCTTCATCCGCGCCGAAATACCCCGCTTCAAGAAACTCAAGGTACGATGCCACCCCGGTGACCACCCAAGTAGTATCATGGCACTCCTTCGAAGAGTCTTCTCGAAGGCCTCCCGCCAGAACGAACAATCGATGTCCCTTGGTGAAGAGTAGATCGTCCTCTATCCAAAACCGCCGAAGTTTTTCCTCACGAGCTAGCTTCAATAACGCTCGTGCGGTAGGATCATTTTCAATGTGGTCCTTAATTTGTTTCAACGTCCGCCGCCACTAACGCGTTGATGACAAGTGGCGATGGTGTGTAAGCGTCGCCAGGTCGCATCGTCGCTTAGAGCATCCGCCACCTTATTTGATACCCCTGGCCGATAAGTAAACTCCACATCAAATTGGCCAACGCTTCGCCACTGGCTTGTTTGGCTATTAATCTTCTGCGTCAAGAAGTGTGAGGTCGCAGATATCCGTCCGAACAATAAACTTGGAGCCCAAGAGATAGTGTTTCCACCCTTAGACAATGGACGATGGCAAGTAACTCTTTCTCTTGAGCAGCATATCGCGTTTCAGGGCCACTAAATTTTCGGCTCTCGTAAGCAACTGGATGCCCATCTTGTAACAGCACACCGCCAAGAGCATAGTCGGAAGCATCTGTCTCGACTATGAACGGCTTGGAAATATCAGGAAGCGCGAGCACTGGTTCTCGAACTATAGCTGCCTTGAGATCTTCGAAGGCCCTATCCCGTTCGCAAGACCACTCCCAGTTTAAGTCTTTCTTTAGTAACTCAGTGAGGGGAGTGGCAATCTTCGAATATCCCCGTATAAATAAATCGCCGATAATAGTTAGCGAGTCCTAAGAAGGATCAAGCTCACTAACATTTCGGGTGCCTTCGGTCCTTTATTGCCTTGATCTTCTTGGGTCCATTCAGATCTTGCCCGCTCCCACTATGTGTCCGAGGAAATTCACCTCCGTTCGAGCAAATTCACATTTCTCCTTTTTCACAAATAGGTGGTTCTCCCTGAGCTTCTCGAACACTAGACGCAAATGTTCAACATGTTCCTCAATCGTCCTGCTGTACACAACGATATCATCCAAGTATACCACGACAAATTTGTCCAGGTATTCATGGAAGACATGATTCATAAGAGTACAGAATGTGGCTGGTGCATTAGTCAACCCAAAAGGCATGACCAACCACTCGTAAGATCCATATCGAGTGACGCAGTCGCCTTCTGCTCATCTCCTTCAGAATGCGAACTTGATGGTACCGACCGCAAATCTAACTTGGTGAAGTAGATGCGGCTCAGAATCGATCGAACAAGTCGACCACCAGCGGAATTGGGTAGTGATTCTCACCGCCACCTTGTTCGCTCGATAATCAATACAAAGCCTTAGGCTTCCATCTTCGCTTCTACGAAATAGCACCGGCTCGTGAAGAGCTTTGGATGGCCGAATCGACCCTGACTTCAGGAGATCATCGAGTTGTCTCCTAAGCTCTGCTAATTCGGGGGGTGCCATTCGATAAGCACCCCTACCTGGCGGCTTTGCTCCCCGCAATAACTCAATTTGATGGTCCACCGCACGTCGCGGCGGGAGGTTTTCGGGCAATTTCTCACGCATCATGTCTTGAAAGTTAAAGAGCAATTGTTTCACCTTTGGGTCCTCGACCCCCTCTTCGACGTCTTCCATAAGGACACGGTACATAGATACGTGGGCTCTCCATGCCTCATTCCCTTCTTTAATTGCATAGCGGACAGAGAGGCCCTTTTCTTTTCGTCGCCTTCCGCTTTCACTACCTTCACCAAGCAAGGTTTAGACCCCATCATCATGAGGGATTTGCCAGTGCGGCATGGGCAGCGTCGATGCACGCTCAAGAAATCCATTCCGAGCACTAACTCAAGTCGCCCATGGGAACAGTGGTAAAATTAAGTTGGCCAGACCAATCTCCCATCTTGATCGGCACATTTCTCGCAACTCCGGATATCGGCTTAGCACTTGAGTTGACCGCTTTCATACGGCCCCCTTCACGATCAATTTTCATCCCAAGTCGTTTGGCTTCTTGAGGATCAACAAAGTTATGAGTAGCCCCGGTGTCAATCATTGCTCGGGTGGTTCTCCCCATGATGTTCACGTCGACGTACATAAGTTCTGTCGGTTTATGTTGAGTTTGGTTGCTCTCTTTTCCCATCGGGTACATCATGTGGGCGGCCCATCCTCGCTGATCTTCTTGATCACTAGACCCCTCGTCAGTGACTCCATTTGCATTGTTATCGTTCCCCTCAGGGTCGTTCTCCACCGACATCTTCGATAAGTTCTTCTTTATAGCATTAAATTCTCCTTGCAGGGGACACTCAGAGTATCGATGAGGACCTTTGCATAAGAAACAAGCAAAGGGCTTCTTAGCGGTGGACGCTTCAGAGTTACTCCCCCTCGAAGAGTAGCTCGAGTTGGAGCTAGGTTGCCCCCATCTCTTCCCTTGATCACCTGGGCGAACCGCCACTGCAGGCGAAGTCGACCCAACTTGTGATCCAAAGACCTCCGCTCTTGCCTGAAGTATTTACATTCCCACCGAACGGTCCTCTCTTTTGATTGGGGTCACGCTCCCCATGATAGTCGACGAGTCGTTCCGCGGCGGCTAGAGCGGCCGATAGGGTCTCATGCCTTTGTCGCATGATCTCACGTTGAGCCCAATCTTTCAACCCATCGATGAATTGGAAGACACGGTCCTCTTCGCTCATGTTCTTGATATCAAGCATACAAGCCGAGTAAGCCTTCACGTATTCTCGAATGGAACTTGTGTGCTTGACATTCTTCAATTTTCGTCGGGCCATGAATTCAGTATTCTCAGGATAGAACTGATCCTTGAAGATCCTCTTGAAGTCTTCCCACGTTTCGATCGTGAGAGTGTTAGCTTGTATCTCCGCGTACTTGGTACGCCACCACAACTTAGCATCATCGATCCAGATACATACTACCGTATCCACCTTCGTGTTTTCGAAATGAGTGACTCTAAGTATTGTTCCAAGTCGAATATGAAGTTGTCCACCTCTTGGAGTCTCTCGTCCCTCCGAAGGTGCAGGGGTGGAGCTTTCACCTTTCGTGGGCCGCTTAGGCCACCGTTAGTGTTCGCCAGATCTCGAGATCCGAGCATGTCTTCTCGAGTTCCTCTATCTTTCGATGGAGGTAAGCCATCTCTTCAACATGGTCTGGCGGCACCGCGTTCTCCACTGATTGGAGTCGTCCACTGACATCAACGGATTTCGCATCGAGCACCAGACGGCCTCGCCTAGGGCCTCGGTGAGGGAGTGTCCCTTGATAATCATGTCCTCGAGTTTGGGAATCTTTTCATTCACCAGCTTTTCCAAGGCCGCCACACGCTCCTTGGTCTTTCCTTTGTCTGACGCCCCCGCGGGCTCTTTTCCGGGAATCCTCATCAGGTTTCCCTGCGGCTCGGCGGGGAGACCGAGCTTTGATACCAAATGTCACGGTCCGCTTATTTCACTACTGACGCGACGCGCACACTTGACTAGCACGGACTAAGTAAGAACTTGAGTTTCGTAGCAAAGAACTTGGGGTCGACTAAGTGAGGGATCGCCCACTAGTACATGACTTTATTCGACACGGGACTCGGGGTCGAGGCTCGAAAATCCCGGTCGTGATCATCATTATCGAGTCTCGGAAGGCAACGCGTTCAAGCGAGTATTGATCGTAAGCAAGACAACAACAATATCAAAGCCGAGTCTGAGGAAGTTTTTCATCGACCTGGTTCGCGTAAAGAGGAAATTTCTTTGACACATCTTTTGGTAGTAGACATTGAACGCAAGACAATAATAAGATACTTTTCTAAACCGTCTAGAAAACTAAGAAATACTAAATGTCCCGGGCCAAGATTCAACACTAAGGTTGCTAACTGACCAAAGGACTTACAAAAGTTCCTAAGTTGCGAAAATAAAGTGCGGAAATATAAAATCTACGGGGTTGAAGTGCGGACCGCTACACCAAGCCATATTTTAACATACTCAATGTTTAAGAACTTTTTTTATTCAACAAAGGACATTTTATTTTGTTCTTAATTTGGATTCAATATTAATCTTTTTTTTTTTCTCGACTAAATATTTTACTTACATATAATTACAATTTGGTTCTAAAATAAAAATCAAGTTCTTGTTTTTATAATTTCAATGAGCTTCACGAGACCTAATTTTTAAATTTCTTTTTTTATACTCCGTATAAATTTTGTTAACAAAAGTAAGACTAAGAATTACAGTACATTAGAGTTAATCTTAAGTAGTATACAAGATTTAAATGGCGGCAACAAAATCAAGGTTAAAAGACAAGCTACAAACCACATTTAAAAACCAGCTTCCAGTACCGCTCCCTCGCATACTTGATATAATCCCCATAAATCAAAGAGAATAAGAACTCGTTTTCATGGTTTTAACACATGAAAACGAGTTCTTAAAAGAAGATTTTATAACAAAATAAAAAGAGTTTATTCTATCTCAAACTATTTACACATCTAGGTGATTAAAAAAAAAAAAATCACAGTAAAGAGAAGCTTCACAACTCAGCTACCCAAGTAAAAAAAAAAAAAAAACTCTCATCTATTCATCTCAACAACTTCAGGAATTTCAGTAATACTATCAAGAGAAGGTTTCCAACCATTATCAACCATGACTCGCTTTCTCGCCTTCTCAATCTCGACTAAGACGTCTTCGATACACGTAACACCGCTTTCGGATCTATTCCTCAGTTGCAGCATCAACCATTGCAACTCCTCTTTAGTCAACACCATCTTCACTCTTATACCTTTACTATTATTATTATTACTCTCAACATCCTTCACAAACTTCACCTCTTTATCTCCAATTTTCATTATGTTGCTCTCTTCTTTCACTTTTTCAGTCTCCATACAATTTCCCATTTATTTTGGTAAGGAGAAAGTGCTGAATGTTTCAAACACTTAGATTTGTAATGCAGGAAAGTGGGAAGAATAAAGGAAGGTGACTAAGTTTATATGTATATATATAAATGGTTGGGGGAGTGTGGAATAAGTGTATAATAATAATAATATTGAGGGATTGATTAATGTACGTAGAAAATTTGACCCATTTTCCATGAAGGGTGAAGGGGTTGTCTTTTTGCACAGTTGATAAGTGACAAGCTCTAACCCCCCACATTGTAACTGGCCCCACCACACTTTATACTCGTATGTCATAGGGACACAGTAGTTGGTACCAAAATCTACTTTGCTCTTATAAATATTATTAATCCAACTCCTACTAGGTAACCCAATCTTTAATGAGCATACTACAGAGTTGTGGTTAAAGGTTAGTACGCTTTAAATTTTTAAAACGGTACTTCCTCCGTTGCAGTGAATTGTTTACAGTTTAACTTTTTTTGTGAGGGGAATTTGAGGGAAGTGTAAACAAATGATTGAGACAGAAGGAGTAATAGAATTAGATTGATCATTCAACTTTATCTCATTCTTTCAGATGAGATATGTAAGAGGAGATTTGCTAATTACCTTCCCTTTCTACCTTCTCTTTTATCTCCTCATCTCACAACATATTAAAATATT
Organism: Dianthus caryophyllus; assembly: GCA_023091065.1. Taxonomy (NCBI): domain Eukaryota; kingdom Viridiplantae; phylum Streptophyta; class Magnoliopsida; order Caryophyllales; family Caryophyllaceae; genus Dianthus; species Dianthus caryophyllus. The sequence continues at coordinate 7,791,836 of CM041525.1, read as the reverse complement.
ATATAATTCTCTCCATTGTTTGATTTTTATGCCAAAAAAATTATAATACTATAATCCGATATGAGAGGAATCAAGAGACTGCAAAAGAGAGAGACTGCACCAAAGAGATTGTCGGTAGCATCCCACTATGTAAGAGATAATCATTATTTTTTGGACGAGAGAGGTAAGAGCTAATCATTGCCTTTCAAACCACCTTGAAAAAATCGAACCTTGGTGCACTATATTGGCCATAATATCAACAATTTTATTCATCTAACAGAATGACTATAACTTGAAAACATTAAAAATTAAGTTTGGTTAAACCTCGATACTCATACAGTTCTACTAATTTGTTCAACTCCATGTGTTAATATATAAAGTTCTTTGCAAATAAAAGTACTCCGTAAAATATAGAGTTTTTTTAGCCTTTAATGTTCACATGTAAATATTTAAGTAATTTTTATATACCGTGAAATTGAAAGTTTATTCAATATATCTACGTACTAAAGTAGCTCATAACTTTTAAAAAAAAAACTTTTAAGCTACTCAATAAATTAAGAGGTAAACAAAATATATGCGACTAGTTAGCATGTTACCTTATTATGCACCCAAATAATGAATATTGAAGTTTGTCTTACTCTCGAGATCAACATAGCCCGTATTGGTTCAAACTGTTAAAAGCCTTAAAAATCTTCAAAAATTGCTCTTGAGTCAAGTTTTACCATGCTCAAGCACCACACCTTAACACCTATAGGCAGAAAAAAAAAAAGAAAAAAAAAAAAGAAAAAAAAAAAAAAAAAAAAAAAAATTATATTGTATTTGTTTTAATATGCAAAAATCTCAGTTAAACAAAGGTTTACAAAGTAGAGTAAATCAAACAAAGCTAATATTCGTGATATTTCATTGGATTTTATACATTTGTTTTAATGCACGTTTTCTTTTATTAATATCATTAATAACATATTACTAAATATATTCTTGATAATGCACTTAATAAACCAATTAATTAAATTAGAATCTCACGACTCTTTTTAATTTTATACGTAAAAAGTTATATTAAATATTCTTCTTAATTATGAATTGTGCTAGAAAAGTAAATATATATGGAATAGAGTTCAACGAAATGAAGAAAGTATGATACAAACATCAACAATCACATGCCAATTTACTTTTCATCAAACAACAACTAAGATCTGTTGTCAAAATTAGTTAGAATGACAAATAGAACACACATTTGTCCTTGTTAATATGTGCCTAGGTCTTACTAACTAAATACTTTATAGCATAATTTTATAATGACAATTACGTGAATCATATAACAGGTTTAATAAATATTAATCATATTACATAATGTATTTAGAATACAAACAAATTAAAGAAACTTCTTTAAGATCACAGAATCACTTAATTCACGGGTATTAACAGTACACTATAATCCAAAGGCTTCACACCTAACCTTTACATAATTTACGCATTAGATACTAGAAAAATGCGCAAAGGTGGTGGGTCCTACTAATTTTATATTTAATTTGAGGTGTCGTACTCAAGAACATAATAGTGAAGCATTATAATTAGCTAAAATTTCCAATTTGTTTAATAGCAATAGTAATAGTAATAGTAATACGTAGATGAAAATGATTAAAGGTACATTTTCATAAAGGTGTAGTAGAATTTTAATAATATTTTACTAAAGTTTAAAAGCGATTCTTATAAATATACTGTCACACTTCAAAGTAGTTAAGAAAAAAAAAAAAAAAAAACTTACTTTTAATGTCTTTGAAAAATATTAACGTGAAGATTATTTTCTTCAAATTTTTTGCCAATAGAAAGTATTTCGACGAAATATAAAAATGTATATACTCTTTACATATCAAAGAGCTAATGCAATGAATATGTGCTTATTCATAACTCAATGTACAATAACCTACATCATAATCACAACAAATAGCAACAAAATGATCAAATAGTTACTACTCCGCAATAATATCGTAACAAGACAAGTCAATAAAACAAATTATGAAAACTCTTTACTAATTTGAACAATCATTATAATCCTCGCAGTCATCATAATAATAATCATACAAATAATAATAATACTCGTAATAATTATTAGACAAAACACGTATGAATTCGTATAAATATAAAAAAGAGAAAATATTTGAAAATTTGTCATAACACTCGTAACAATAATAAATGTCGTACTTAGCTCACACTAATATAATTTTAAAAAAAAAAATCCATTTAATAGCAGGGACACCGACAATGGAGAGTGTACAGTGATTCAATATTTTATAGGCTTCTAATCAAATTATTGAGGAGGTCGACTCTATCCTATTAAACGTAAGCATGACCAAGCATGACGCAAAATCTATAACACAAGAATGTAGGGACTAATTACTATAGAAATGTAATACGGAGTAATAATTGTGCTACATTATTGCATTCTAAATAGCACGTACTAAACTCACTTTCATTGTACCATGCCTAACTAAGCTTGTAATTCGGTAAGAATCTGTTCCTAAAATTTAACCCATGAGCTCGGTGGTGGTTGCGAGAATACTTTCCCTTTAATATAATCTTAGGTTCACTTTTACGCATTAAATACTACTCAAAGTACAAATATTATAATGAGATTGTTGTATGTGTACAACAAATTATTTGTGCTCAAAAGGTGAACACAAGTACTTGTTATGACCATTATTAAGAAAAAAATAACTAGTTTAAGACATTCAAAACTCGTCACCATAACCGTTAAATACTCCCTCTAGCTATTTTAAGGGAGATCATATCCTAAAGTCATTCAATTCGTAATAGTTGGCAAATTCCTTGGGAAATTTCTAGTATTATTAAGGATGTTAAATTAGACATTTAATTTTTCGATGAAGTGATAGTTAAGCATTGTTTTCGTGAAGCCAACAAAGTTGCTGACTTTATGGCTTCTATTAGACATTCTTGTCCAAATCTTTCGAGGTGGTCTGAAAGCCGGTGGCTTCAACTTACCTCACTCATCCGAAAGGATGAAATAGGTTGGTCTTATCGTAGAGGATCAACCTAGTTTTCTTACCTTAAATAAATAAAAAAAAAAAAAAAAAAAAAAAAAAACTAAAGTCATTCTCTGCACGCAAATATGTCCAGTGCATACCAATATCATGAGCACTAACCAAAGCCGTAGGATATTAAATTAAAATAGCCCTAGAAAATTGGTCAGCTAACAGGGTGAGTATAATGGAAGGGTTATAGAGCCTAGTAATGACTAAAGAAACAATTAAACTAGTAAGAGCAATAAAAAAATGTTAACATGAGACTGTCTCATGCGTACGACAGTCAATTTTTATAATGAAAACATATACGGAGTACTATACTTTAAAAGACTATTTTAACACTTAAAATGATTATTTCTGAGGTTTTAAAAGAATTAATCTACTAATTTTTAAAAGGAAAACGCTTCAAAATACGATTGAAAAGTGATCGGGGTAAACAACGCTATTCAAATAAACTAATTAAGAAATACAAAATATCACTTTCAAGAAATCGGTGGAAATCCCTACCAGTGATTTTATGAGACAGTAAGCCATGTTTAGGTGGGGAAAGTAAAACATTTTTCAACATTATTGAATGGCCCTTTTCTTTTGACATATCTGAAAAATAATTTTTACAACAGAAAACTTAACCAATAATTGTCTCCATAAAGTCTACGTCGGTAAGATAATCAGTGGCCAAATGAGGTTTAGAGAGATTCTAAATTATACACCCTTATACAAATGATAAGTAAATCAACCAAAATATCTGCAACTTGTCTAGTTACATCATCCACTATCGTACAATCTTTCATGGCTATCATAGACACATTCACACTATACTGCAATTTGTACCTCGATGAAATTTCACACGAGATACTTTCGGTGCAGTAGGAGGCACAAGACCAATACAATAAACGAGGGACAATTGAACGTATAACCCAAGTCACAAGATATCTCCATTCTAACCACTAGCTGATATCAGTCATGGTTACCGCCACAAAGACGGAAGCAACTAACAACTTGAGGAAATAACTATCGGAAGATTGGAGTCATTGGACCCTCTAGTGTACTTGTATAACAAGCAAGAAATTTATCGTCGTATATTCATTTGAATTTATGACAAATTGATTTCAAATAGAGCGAGTATATTTGTCGCCCTTTTCACATGGCACCCATTTAAGGACATATATAGACATTCAAGTATTAATTTATCGTCGTGAAAGACGACTCTCCTTTTGACACAAACACAATCCAATCAAATGACCAATAGTATATATACTCTGTACTTTGTTGGTTGTAGACAAATCGGAATATATACCGGTAATATAAACGGTAAGGTTGGACGTTTGGCAGTTGAAATAAAGGAGGGCAAAGTTAACCAAATTAGATGGAGTTGAACAACTAAGGAGATTGATATCCAATAAGCTTAACCACTTGAAATTCTGTCCTATAATACATATCTTCTCTACTTTTTAATAAAATGGAAAGCACATTTTCAGAATATAACAAATCTCATTACTGTTGCAAGCAAAGTGAAAAGTATAGTGATTCTAAATCATTATTGTAGGGCCTAAAGGTGCAGATAAATAAGGCAGCAAATTAAAAATTCATTGTTAATCTCAGCGATAAATGTTCAGAGATTTGAGGCAAGAGTGCAAGACCATCTAACTGAAGAACCTTAACTTAAAATTAAGGTACCTGGTTTGCCGATTGCGTTTACATTTGAGTTTTTGGTAGACGGGCAAACATTAATAAGTGCACATCCTTTGGATTACCATTAGCGGCCTGGAAATGGCACAATATAAAAGTCGATGAGATATGATTAGTAACGAGTCCAGATGAGATCGTTTATTTGAACATTAAAACAGCGGAATATGAACAAGTCAAAAACAGCTTTCGCAATATAGGTTCAAGACAGAGTCGTAAATAGCCAGCAAGGGCATATTAGATCCTCAATTCTCATGCAGCAGTTGTCGTCCCTCATCCATATGGATTCAAAGTGCCGTGTTTAGGTCATTAGTTACGCTAGTTTGATTAAAAAAAAAAATAAAGAATAAAAAAATTGTGACCTCTGTCAAATAAGATGGAGGGTGTTTATATCGGATTCACGATAAGATGTGGCAGGAAACATAACTTTTAAACAACAAAGACATAACGGATTACAAAACAGCAATACTTTAGAAGAGTCTTTATGAAAATTGCATCGTAAAAGAGCTACTTAATGAACAAAAGAAGAACACACAATTTACTAAGACAAAAGGAGTACTGCTACTCCATGTCTTTGTAGGCAAAAGGAAGACTAATTATTTCACATAAAATACAAAATACATGATCTCACATAGAAAGGTAGCTTGGCTCTTCCCAATACAATTACGTTCTTACATTATTGTAGTTAAGATAAGTATCGATGTTTTCAATTCAGTTCTAAAAAGTCCAAAAGAATAGGGTCTCAGTCTCAGAAGTAATATTGACGTCACTAAGGGTTGGGAAGAACGTTGCAACTTACAACTTGTAACCTTAAGCTCTCTTGTCGAATGAAGAGGCACATCATGTTTCAAAATAGGATGATACGAGAGATATCGAAGAGGGTGATGAAACACTACAACATGGGGAAACATACAAAAGACGCCAACTAGTTCATGCAATTTCATGAAACCAATTACACATATGCAACATCAAACCATCTCAATTTTCCTCATCTTCATCATTTGGATGTAGATATGATGTTAATATGTTATCGATAGGAAGTGCATTTATGGACCTTTGAATTTACGATTGAAAGAGCTCTTGACTTTCACAGATGTATTTGCTGCAGGAAGCGTATAAGGTTCACATAAGTACATACTCAAAAATTATTACAACAAACACATCAAAAATTCAAAAGAGAATCAATCAAAACCATTACTACAGAGTATAGATCGAGCATCAATCTACATAAGAAAATGCTTGTGTGATCAAAAGAACGCAATCATGACCTCTATATGTGTAAGACAAGGCACAAAACACCCCAAATATCTATTGGCATCATCGAAAAATTGGACTTATTTTTACGCGCAGCAAAACACAAAACTATCGTTAGTAGCTACAGTTTAAAAGGATTCATCTACAGCATCACAAATTTTCAAACAAGCCAAAATCTACAAAGTTTCACCACTCAAATACAAGTATAGTCAATCGAATCATAGGGCACAGAAACCAAAACCGACACGTAATTGACTAAAATTATAAAGAATTTCAGTCTATCACTTCAAAATATCGAATCAAATCAAATCCTCAACGAATACGAAGTTCGAACACTTCACAGTGTAAATTTTAAATCACAAATACCCAGATTCTACGGAGTACCAATAAATTTACACATAACACCTGAAAAACACAGCATAATTGAGAAATTTTATCTGCTTATCAGTTATCACAGTGCATTTTACGCAGAAAAATATAATTTATACGAAAAATAGTTACTTTGTAAATACAAAATATTAACGCAAAATTGCCAAAAAAAATTAAAATAAAACTAAGACAAAAGTTTACCTTATCGCTTTCTTCATCGATTCGACACCGGTAATACGAATAATTACGCACCATAAGAGAGGTAATATGAACTGATGAACTGCAATTACTGCGTATGAATCAAACCCTAAATTTAATTATTGGGAAATACGATGGATCATTTCTCCCGCCAAAGGTATCCTTTTGTTCTTTTGCTTTGGCTAATCAACCGACTTGAAACTTTGGGCTTTTCCGATTTTGTTTGGGCTTCTGTATTTTGGTCATCGGGCTTTGACTTATAAAATTGGTAGGGATGTTCTTTACTTCTTTTGGACTTATTTTCAGTTCAGGGTAGATCTATTCGGTTTAGTTTCAGTTCAATTTAATTCTAATCAATCTAAAACAACGCGGCTTCATTAAAAATAAAAATAAATATGGAGTAAATAATTTTGGATTGGAATTCAAATAAGTAGCATGGAATATAGGCTAGGAGAGAATGACATTGTAACATATAGCTAGAGTTGGCCATTTGTGCGGGCTCGGCCCGGCCCGATCTAGCCCGTCTGGTGGTTCGGCCCTCCATAGCTTGGTCTGGCCCATCCTAGGAAAAGCCTGGGCCTGAGCCTTGAATTTTAAGGCCCGACCCTCTAAGCCCTCCCTTTTCCACAATTTTCTAACTAACGGGATATGCTTGAGCCTTAATTTTAAAGTTTGGCCCGACCCAGACCTGGCCCACCATCCTAACGGGTTGTGCGAGGGCCTAAAGATTTGAGGCCGGCCTAGCTCTACATAAAGCCATGTTGGTTACTCCTGTTAAAGAGCTCATGCCTCATGATAAAGGTCATCAACACTATATATGTTTATTTTATTATATATCTAACTTGCTTTGTATAATTTTCTCTGGCGAAACATTTATTGCCAATCTGTTTGTAACATATAGCCATATACGTTTATTGCCAATCTGTTTGTCTTTATATTTTGACGCCCTCTATTAGAATGGGGTTCTAAGAACCGAGAGCACACGCTAATCTACGGCCATGGTTGTGAGTAGTGACTTGTATGTGAGTATGTCCAAATGTATTTTCTCAATTACATATGTCCCCTAGTATAACTGATTGGTATTGTGCTAAATTGTAAAACTCTTTCAATGACACGATTCTTTTAATACACTTTTCCTAAAATCTCTGCTCTATAGCCTATGCACTACAAATTTTTCCTTCTCTCCTAATTATATTGTCATTTGCACAAGACACAAATGGTGTGAAGACCAACAATACCTCAAATATCGCCCTCATATCATGAAACAATGCAATTTACATGACTATAGATTTTATTCATCAACTTAACAACTATAAATACACTTTTCCAAAATCAAATTAACCACATCATTAACAAAATTGGACCGTAAAAATGACTCATCATTCGATAATTTACCCCGCCCTAATAATCGTAATTTTCACAGTTGTCGGTAATTTACCAAGCAGTAAATGCCAATCATCAGTTTCATGCGACACAGTGATTCAAGAGCTTAGCCCGTGTTTATCGTACCTCGACGAGCAAAATGCGTCTCCAACACAACAATGTTGCCAAGGTGTGAAAGACACATGGAGCAATTACGGTAAGACAAAAGGGAGACGACAAGCGGTTTGTCAGTGTCTGCAGTCGATGCTGCCTTACGTTGGTAACATCAACGGTCTTCTGGTGTCTGCACTTCCTAAACAGTGTGGTTTGAGCATCAAATTGCCTCCTGTTACTAATTCCTTCAACTGTTCTCAGTATGTATCGAATCGATTTCAATTTTATATTTATTGTTTAATATGTTTTTTTATAAAATTTGGAAGGATTTAATTTATTGATAATGCATATGTTTTGAACTTATGCAGGGTTCCTTAGCATGATGCAGAAATTGACTGGAAGTAGTTTGGCAAACATGAATCATAATAAGAATCTACGAGTGTAATTCATGTTTTTATGCCATATATTGAAAGAGTTGTGGAAACATGTCTACCTAAATAAAAAAAAAAAAAAAAAAATCATCGTGAGGAGTATTATGCACCTTCTTTCGGACTATTTAACCTGTTTTATTCTGAGTTACTTTGGACTCACAATTATCGTACAAAATATTTGCTTACGAGTAGAACAAATACGGAGTACAAATATAAATCATACGGAGTACATAAGCAAGCTACCACTTCATTATCAGGTTTAAGGGTCTCATACTCACGGTCTCTATCAACAGCTAGATCGTTTTTAATGGTAATTTTGAAGAGGAGAATAAATGACGGCTATTTGTCATAGAAAAGTGTCAGAACATATAAAGCCTCCACATGTGAACTCATCCCACATCAGTGGAGCCACTGAGAATTTTTCATGCTATAAAGACACTTGAGGCCTCCTAATATTGCCAGTTGGTTTTAGTATAAATGAATTCTCGGTGCCTGAAAAAACCAAAATACCTATCATTTCTGGAGCACTAATGCAAGAAAAATGCATCTACACATAGAGAAACATACGATTGAAATAGTGCTCAATCAACCAAATAATAATAATACTCGGTAATACAATTGGACTTGATCAATGAAATATGAATATATATTTTGAAATTTGAATATTTAAAATAGTAACTTTGCCATCATCTTATTGTCATTTCTGGCGAAAATCCGTAAACCGGTAAACGTGGGATGATATCGGATATAGATTGAACGAGTCGTCTCCGAAACATGGAAGTCCTGTCAAGGAGCTGTACTTGCATGAATTGGTCCGTACAAAATGGGAAATTTTCAATAATTACGTTTTCAACATTATTATAATTCCCATATGGATGGATTATACTACGTAATACTCTACATTTGCGGATTATTAATTAATCAATTGTATATTTGTATCCATCTCAACGACTAAATTAAGAAATTGAAAACCATACACGACATTATATTGCCGAGAGGATAACTTAAATACATGCCTAACATCAATGGCAACGACCTTTTCTATTTAATATGGGAAATCACCGGCGCAATTTATTGTACTAGTTGGCTTTAAATATCAAATTGTATCCAAATGCTCACACAAAACCGTCTCATGCGTTGCAACAGGGTATTTAATTTGCAATTAAAATGTGTCTAATTTAAGATTTAAAGTGACTATTTTAACGTTTAAAGTGAATTTTATGGAGTTCTAAAATAGTCACATTTAGCGTTAAAGTGGTCATATTTAATGTTAAAATAGTCACTTTTTACTCATAAGAAGTTAAATCCTTTGCGAGGAAATGGTTTTGTCGCGAAACTTATTAGAGTTGTAATATATCTTCTACTCTTATCATTTTCGCCCTCATATCGTTTCATTTTTCATTCATCGACAAGTCGACAACTTGACAAGTTGACGGAATTACTCCGTTTCTATACTACAAGTAGCAAATAATACTCGTACCATTTGAATCAGCTGCGTTAATTTGATGGGAATTGCTCAATTTTGATATTAGCAAATTTGTGAATCTTAGACAATTTTTATCGGTTGACTTTTATGTGAGACACTATCTTATGTTCTATTTTATGTTCAATTTTAGACACTATCGGTTGACTTTCATGTTCTATTTTATGTTCCACCTATCTTATCTTTATGACACATCACATCTTACATTTAAAATATATACGAATCAATTAATGTTAATGTGTCAAAATCTTAGATAAGTCGAACACAAGATGAAATATGTTAGGCGTGTGCATGTGTAGGTGTGTTAGGTGTGTGCATCAGTGCATGTGTAGGTGTGTCCATGTGACCATTTGTTTAGATGTGTCTATTTGTCTCCTTTGGGCTTGGGCTGATGATGTCCATTCATTATCTTTTGTAGGTCTTGGTGTTAGAACAATGTGTGTATTATACTGAAACCGCAGTAAGGCGTTTATTATACTGTCCTAAAGGAAATTTTGCCCCCACTATAAAGGCAATTCCTTTGGGATACAATACTGCTTACTAGGCCTTAATACGATTTTTGGATGATCGACAATAGTGTGGGAGTGTGGTATTTATAGAGTAAAACGAGTGGGCATGGACAGGAGCGAGGCTGAAGAGATGCAGGCCTTCGTCCAACAGACGTGTCACTTGGTTTTGGCGTATAATAAATTCTCGCTTCAATGAATTAAAATAAAAACGCTGACTCGGGATTTAAATCACCCAACGCCCAAGCGCCCCAAGTAGACCTGTCAAACGGGTCGGGCGAGCGGGTTTCGGGTTCGGGTAACTATTATACGGGTAACATACGGGTCGGGTATATTTCGGGTTCGGATAGTATACAGGTCGGGTGTACACGGGTTCCAGGTCGGGTTAGGGTCAAAATACGGGTTTATCAACGTCTTTTTATCCATTTTTTTTCTTTTTTTGGTATAACGATTTAATTTTCACTAAAAAAAACTACTCTTTTCATTTATAGTCAAACTTTACATGATGTCAAAACACAAATATTAAGATTAGTGGAAATTGTCCCTGGTAACTACTGTACTTCATTAATCATTACTAATAAGTGGGTGAATTACTAATGTGAAGACTTTGGTTGGTACTGATACATATTTCACTATTTTTCTCCCAAATTTAGAATTTAGAATCACTTTATCTTCTCCCCAAATTTATTCCTTGATTTTACATCCCACCAAATCAAAAAACTTTTTAGCTTCCCTCCTCCAAATGCATTATTTACACTTTTAGGATACTTTAAAAAAAAAAAAACACACATTCGTTTTTATGGTGCCTCCAGAAAACCAACTCTAATTGATATAAGTGCTCGTTTGGTTGTCATGTGGGAATTACCTTTCCTTGGAATTTCAAAATGACGGGAATTAAAATTTCACGTGAATTGAGAAAAAGTGTTTGGTTGTAATGGTGGAATTAAATTGATGTGGGAAAGTCTAATTACCTAGGGGGGTCTAGGTAAAGAAATTCCTACATATTGGAGAAATTACTTTCTCATGGGAATTTACAATTCCTATGAATTTGGTAACCAAACAAGTGTTGTTTAATGCAATTCCTAGGATTTTTAAATTCCCATGATTTTGTAAGGCAACCAAACAAGCACTAAGTATATTATTGAAAATTTAATTTTTTTTTTTTAATTATAAGTTCCAAAATTGAATATTTTAAAATAAGTTTATAGATGCGTGTGTATCTATTAAATCGATATTTATAATATTAGATCCATATATGTAGTTTCCAAGTTGTATCCTCAAATTTAAAATGTTACCTCGAACTACCAACTTAAAAATATATCATTATATTTTCTTTTTCTCATTTTTCTCATTTATTCTCCACATATATTTTGTTTCAAAATTTAATAATGATTTCAGATGCCTCAAATTCATAATGTCAAATGTAACTAACAAACACTATTAAAATGATTGATTCAATAATTATTGAATAATAAAGATAATAATTTAAGTGAAAATTTTCAATTATGAAAAATTTATTAGGTGTGAAATGTTTCAAAATTAATTTGTAGTAGAAATTTTACAAGTAAATTGAAACTGAACGACATTTTATATAGAGGAACTTAAGTTTTTTACTTAACGGGTTAACCCACTACGGGTCGGGTTTTGACCCATTATTTTCGGGTCATTTCGGGTTCGGGTAGATTTTGGGTTCGGGTCGAAAAAGGCAGGTTTAGTTCGGGTCATTTACAGGTCGGTTTCGGGCGGTTTATCGGGTCGGGTCAGATTTTGACAGCTCTAGCCCCAAGTGTCCAAGTGCCTTTGTCAAGATTAGTTTATTATTCAAGGGAATTCCTACTAGTGGCCCAAGTGTCCAAGTGCCTTTGTCAAGATTAGTTTATTATTCAAGGGAATTCCTACTAGTGGCCCAATGGACACTAGTAAATAGCCTAACTCATTTATTTAATTAATTAAAAGAGTAAGTCTATATAAGCTGATAAAACTTACTCTAATCTTTCAATGTGGGACACTTAATCTCCACAAACTAATCTTATACTCCAACACTTGGTTTAGTGGTGTCAGGGGCTAGACTTGGTAGGGAGAACTGCGGTTCGATCCCCCGCAAGCGCGTTGGGAGGGGTTTAAAACCGACACGCTCCGAAACCGAATTAGTCGGCCCAATTGGATTTGGATATCGGTTGGGAAACCAAAAAAAAAAAAAAAAAAAAAACAATTACCACAATTATTAACAAAATATAAAATGAGACAGAAAACCGACTTTCTGAATTTGTGTTATACAAAAACTCTTCCACGAAATTTGTTTAAAATACCAATACGAAATACGCAAAAAAGAAACATGAAAAAAGTGGATGGATATGAGAAAGTAAATTACGACTAAATCAAATCAAACCCCCACAGCATAACTGAAAACAACCCCCGCACAGTTGTTATATTACGCATTCATTTTGCCACGATTTTTCCCTCTGCATTAAACTCTCCATCTCTCTCTCTTCACACCTATATTTTTACACGCACATTAAACATATTATAGATTGAAAGCTCAATTTTTCATCAACAATGGCGGAAAATTCACAGAAATTCATCTACGAAGTTGAACCTGCCACGCCTGAGAAAGACGGTAAACCTTCCGTTGGACCGGTTTATCGCAATGTTTACGCCAAAGACGGTTTTCCTCAGCCTCCTCCTGGCATGGATACTTGTTGGGGAATCTTTCGGTTATTTTCTCTCTGTTTTTCTTTTTATATTCGACTTTTTTTTTTTTTAATGATTTTTTGAATTTTATGTGATGAATTGATGCGATGATTTATTTGGTGAAAATGATGAGTAATTTAGTACGTGTTTTGTGATTGTTTGTTTACTGTGTAGGTTGTGTGATGTGATGAATGTATGTATATGTGAAGGTGTAGATGATAATCATGATATTGTAGTGTAGAAGAATTCACCGATGAAATTTGATCAATCTGTGTTTGTTTATTACGCTTTGATTGTTAAGAGTGAATCGAGATTTGGCTTTATCGTTTGCGTTGACGACTCGTGAAAAATTGTAGTGTCGTGATTTTTCTTTTTTTTTTTTTTTTTTTATGTGGAAATCCTCACTAGTGAGTTGTCAAGAACGATAAACGGGCCTCGGCCACGCCCGCAACAAGGAGAATGTTCGCTTCATCAACTGCAGGAGCTTTAACCCAAAACCAAATGGCAATGGGTAGAGTAACTCCTTTAGTTTATAAGCTGGACAATTCTCTTATATTTCATCGATGTGGGACCTTACATGTGGAAGTTTTTTACATGAGTACTACTCATTGATCGTAAGAGGTTAATATTTGATGATTTTATTAGAAGATCATCTCAACCAAAACCTTAGTAGATGAATTACACGGAGGCTCGTAGGCCTCAAACGTGGATAAAAACCAGGAGAAACCTCAAGACCTGAGGCTCTGATACCATATTAGAAGAGATTGAGGGATTGAGGCCCAATAATAGATTCTTATATTTTATCTGATTCATTTAGTGAAATTGACTATGTCGTGCTGTCGTAAATCGTGAAGAGTTGTTGGTTTGTGTTGTTATCGTTTGGTTAAGAATGTCATGTTTGTTTTATAGGAGCACTTGTTGTTAATGTTACCAGTTTGATTTGCTTTGGATTGACCGGGTTATAAACTATTCAGATTACGGCGAATTTGTTATTGATTTAATAAGTGCTCCCTGTGATTCACCGCTACTTTGTGGAAACTAGGAAGTGCAAAATTAACGAGTGTGAGAATAAAGCTATACATACAGGCAAAAACAAGTTGCGATGATCACTTGTTACTACCTAATGATAAGTAAAGAAGTTAAGAGCACTTGTAAACCGGGTAGTTACACGGTTACTCCTCAGATAGATATATTTTTGAATGCAACCTTATTTCGGTGTGGCCTAAACGCTTTTGTGAATTCAATTTTCACATGTTATTTGACCTCATGTTTTGTCTTGGGCTATCGAGTAGAAAGTGCGCCATATGTGCAGCCAAAGTAGGCTCTTCACTGAGGGCCTGAGGGGTATTAATTTCTACTCTAGTGTGATTTACATGGAACCTCAGATGACCATTTGATTCTGGATGAAACCTTCTTGAGAGTGTAGCTCACGTCCGTCTTATGAATTTCACAATGCCTTTCGTAATAACGTATCAAACGCCATATCTTAATTGTTAATTTCTGTCTCTTCCAGGGGTCACTGGCCTTATTGAACTGTTAATTTTTTGTTACCTAAATATTCATTTTTTGCTGCCTCATGCGAGACGTAGTCTTCAATTCTCCTCTTCTCAATGTCTAATAAAAATTTAAGATACGCCTTTCAAAATACGGAATAAAATTTAAGAGATGACTTGTGATGAACTGATGAATTTGACACTCGAAGGTTGACTTATGGTTTGATTGCTCTAACCATCTCACATATACACTAAATGAGTCTATTAATGGTCAAGATAGAGAAAATGGCCTTTTTAGCAACACAAAAGCAATCTCACCAATCTGTTTTCAAGTTACTTTTCTACCTAAATAAATACGGCTTTATTGTCAAGCTAACTTATTGAAGACTATTGTGATGGAAATTCTTGTCCTCTGCAATGTGTGTTTGAATATCAGTTTATACGTTTTATCTGAAATTATTTTCAGCACGTCTGTGGAAAAATATCCTAACAATCCAATGCTTGGACGCCGTGAGACTGTGGACGGAAAGGTATGATATACTGTGACTACTACATTAGTATATTT
This sequence comes from Dianthus caryophyllus, assembly GCA_023091065.1. NCBI lineage: Eukaryota > Viridiplantae > Streptophyta > Magnoliopsida > Caryophyllales > Caryophyllaceae > Dianthus > Dianthus caryophyllus. Next base: position 7,776,664 of record CM041525.1, on the reverse strand, counting down.
GTCTATATAATATGAAGGCTTGTCAACTTTAATTGTTTGCAGCTGTTCCTTCATGATATATATCCAGGATTCATACTTGTTTCTCTGTTATTGTAGGCTGGTGATTATGTTTGGCTTACATACCAGGAGGTTTATGACACAGTCCTGAAAGTTGGAAATTCTATTCGTCATTGTGGCGTTGGTCAGGTAATGTCTGCGTTAAACATGTGTGTACGCCTTCTCTGGTATGAGTGTCATAACTACAACCATTTTCCAATACGTTTTATTCGTCTTTGTATTTCTCTACACCAGTAGTCTTCCCTCATAATCGTGGAACTACTTTGTGACTTGGTGTATAATATATTTTCTGCTGGCAGGGAGGGCGTTGTGGCATCTTTGGAGCAAATTCCACAGAGTGGGTCATGAGCATGGAGGTATTATCCATTAGTGCATCATGGTAGAGTAGGCTTCTTTAGTTGCATTCTTTATCAATTTGACTTGATATTTTCATTGTGTTGAATAATTGCATTATGTGATCTAAAGGGGGTATTTCATTGTGTTGATTTTTTTTTTTTTTTTTTTTTTTTTTTTGGAGTGAGCATCTCTTACAAAGCATTATCTGCATTGTCATACACTGCGGGGTGCCGTTGTTTATAGTCTAACTAAATCCATTGTGCAGGCCTGCAATGCCCATGGCATCTACTGTGTTCCATTGTATGACACTCTCGGTATGTTTATCTGCACCTGAGTCATCACGTATAGGAGATTAGGAGCTACTCCGTATAAAAGAATTGGCCCCTCCTGATTGCTTGATGATGACCAGAATTATTCTATATTCTATATTGTTTGTGACGCTGTGCTGAGGGATAGTGTTTTACGCTCTCCATTGGCCTATTTTCTGTACTTATATTGTAGGAGCTGGTGCCGTGGAATTTATCCTATGCCACGCAGAAATAACGATTGCGTTTGCTGAAGAAAAAAAGATTTCTGAGGTAAAATTTCCAGACTTAATTGTTCTTTTTGGGCTAAATAATCATTACCCCATACTTCTAAATTCTGCATTTAAGACACCTTTAAGCTTGCTTATGAGAGACATGAAGGGGCATGATATTTGGACTCTGTGAGGGTTAGAGATTAAGTTATGGTTTGTCTAAGTTTGCTCACTTTATTTCTTTTATTATTGTTATGAATATATTGGATTTTCGTTCTTCTTTTGATCTGTGCATATTTTTATACTCGCTGTAGTTTAGTTTCATTTCTTCATCTGCACTTTGGTTGCTATAATTGTGAAAGATATTTTCCACACTTATGTAACTATCATGTTTTGCTTATTAATTTCTTTTTAATTTTTGTTTTTTCATGTCTTCGTGACCTTGAATCTTTATAATTAATGGTTCATGCTAGATGACCACAAATCGCTGAGATTATTTTTGTTTTTGTTGTTTCGCTGAAGCTATTCATCCATAGATTGTTCCGCACTCTCTGTCTTAGTCTCTCTTTCGTGCAGATCATTAATACTGTTGGCTCAAATAGCAAGAACTTGTGTTTGTTGCTTTTGTCGTCTAAGATTTCCTTTGATGTGATTACTTTGTTGACGTGAGTTCTTATATATTTTGTTTTTCTTTTGCTTCAGTTGCTTAAAACCCTGCAAAGCTCCTCAAAATACTTAAAGAGTAAGTTTACTACTCATATGTTGATTAGTTGTGTAAATTCTGTCACTCATTAATGGAGTCTTGTGCCGTGCTCATTCAGCTGTGGTCAGCTTTGGAAAGGTTACAGAGGAGCAGAAAGAAGAAGTTGAAAAATATGGTCTGCAGATATACAGTTGGAATGAGTTTTTGGAACTGGTATGCTGTTTCATTTTACTGTCATCTGTCAACATTATGCTTCTTTTTTCCTTGCCTTCACTGCTGATAATGCATGTACAATGCTGTTATTATAATTATCTTCATTAATCTAAGATCGACTACTTATTTGGCGTGGGAAATTATTTAAAAGGATTCTCGCTGTTTGTAAAAGGATTTGCTATAGTTATTTGAGATAGCGGTGACCAAGTTCAATGCAGATTGTTAGTCTACAGACATGGGATTGAAGATTGATGCTCTTCTTGCAAATATTTATGATTTTGGGTGTACTATTGATAGTGTACTGTAGACTGTATGATGATTTTTGGTAGCACTGTTGTTTGATGAATCAAACCTTCTATACAACTTGCATCTTGGTTTCAACATTGTGCACAGTATTCTGTATTCTGTTGATATGGTCTTACTTACACGTCTGAATATCTTCTTCTCAGTGTAATATACAGTTTTTGTAGTTCTGGACGTGAGTGTTGTCCATATATTTTGATTGTGTTTTTGAGTAGTGTCCTTTCTGATCATATTCAAAACTCATTATACCCATTAACTGCTTTTCAGGGAGGTGATACGCAATATGAATCGGTTAAACAGGAAAAGACCGACATCTGCACAATAATGTACACTAGCGGAACAACCGGTGACCCAAAGGGTGTCCTACTATCAAATGAAAGTATTACATCTATGGTAGCTGGTGTTCATAGTTTCCTGGCAAGTGCAAATGAAAAGGTAATTACTGTACTATCTCGAGCATCATATAGTCGTCATTCATCAAGCAGTTCTGGTAATAACTTTTTATCTGACACTCATAAATATTTCGCAGTTGGATGAAAATGATGTGTATCTGTCTTACCTTCCTCTAGCTCATATATTCGATCGTGTGGTTGAAGAGGCCATTATGTCACATGGTGGCAAAATTGGATTCTGGAGAGGGGTGAGTGTCTACAAATTCAACATTCTGATATAAATAACCGATTTAGTTCACTATATTGTATTATCTGCCAGGACAATTTGAAATGTAAACTGTGGCTTTGGTACCTAGGATATCAAATTCTTACTTGAAGACATCGGAGCGCTGAAACCGACAATCTTTTGCGCTGTTCCTCGAGTGTTGGATAGAATCTATTCTGGTACACTTTTCCCATGGACTCGCGTTCGTGACTCTTTATTCAAAAATTTACTTGTTATGTGCTGATCACCGATGAGACAAATTACTCTCATTATTTTAACTATGGATGGAGTAGTTTATTGGAGTATTGAATTATTGGATTTCAGAGAGATATTCATCCACTTATGAGTAAATTTTACTGCCCAATTGTTTTTAGGCCAAGAAATTAGATTCAGGAGTTTGCTAAATACTTAAATCTGCTAGTTACTTTCATGAATGACAAATTCACTGCTTCACTTTTAGGATTGCAAGAGAAACTTCGCGCTGGGAGTATGTTGAAACGTGGACTTTTTAATTATGCTTTCTCACGGTATGTACCTTCAAAGTCAAGTGAAGATGTGATTTCAATCAAATGGTTTTTCTGTTAGTTATTCGCCCTGCAAGTCTTATTCGGAATGTGGTCTGAATTTGATTTCGCTGATAAGAGTCTATTATAGGTTTATTCTGTTTAAGTGTAAAACTCCATTTTGTTTATTTAAGATAGTTGTTTGACTTGCAATCATAATGTTCAGCAAATTCAATAATATGAAGAAGGGTTCTGACCATTCAGACGCAGCTCCTATTTTTGACAAGATTGTTTTCAAGAAGGTATGAACTATTTAAATTACTAACATACTCCGTATTAGTTATGCTTTAATGTCGCTCACTTATTACCTGTTTTTCTTATTACCTGTTTTTCTTTCATTATATGGTTGTTTTACTTGTTTATGGTGTTCCTTTGAGGCAATGTGCAATTGCCACGTACCTTTGACCCCCTCTTTCCCCGCAATTGTGGGAGACAGTGAGAAATTGAGATACTCTTGACGTTGTTGCTGTTGATGATGATGTTTATGTTTGTTCTGTGTCGATAGTTGTTTACGAGTATTTTATTAGGCGTTGCTGGTCTGCAGCTGTTTTGTCCCTGTAATTTTTGTTGTTTGGTGTATCTTTCTGTTGTTACTTGCTTTAAAAGGAGTGTGCTGTCTTTTCACTTGAATCATTTTTACCTCAGGTAAAGGAAGCCTTGGGGGGAAAGGTGAGGCTGATACTATCTGGGGCAGCTCCACTTTCGACTCATGTAGAAACATTTCTGCGTGTGGTTGCATGCTGTTATGTTCTGCAAGGATATGGTATGCTCAATCTGTATTACTATAATTGACTTCATTATGAATTGGTTACATAAACGCTCTACTAAGTTCATTATGGAAAATAGTAAGGCGGAGAACTAGGGACGTCATAAGAATTTTGGGGATCAATAATTTTCGCCAAGACCAGTTGAAGTGCAAAATCGTTAAGTTTTCCGGGGTTAATCAATGTATTGACCCTAAGTCGATAATTGGAGCTTTGGAGGTACAAGGTCGGTTTTATAGTCTAATACACCCCCTCACACGAATGTGCTTTGGGTTTGAAGTGTGTGGATGCAACTGCTAGCTCCACCTTGAAAGTGAAAAGTGGTAAGATTAAAACCCGTGAAATCTGGTCACAAAGCTCTACAACCATATCAGAAACCTTTTCAACCTAAAGTTTAAGCTGGAGGTTGACGATCGGTTTTTATACTCTATCAGATCGTATTGGGTTAAATTTATTTGATCTATTGTTGCTGCTGTGTCATTTTTCTGTGTAGTGCTTCTCCCTTCCCTTTCATATTGTCGTAGATAGTGACCTCTTCGTCATCTTGGAAGAAATACTTTTCTAATTTCCACCATTGTGTATTTATACCTCAAGTCCGACCAATTTATGAAGCTTCACTATACTAGGCATCCTCTGACCAATTTTCTCTCATCTTAACACGTGAGACGTGTATGCTGTGCTGAGATTTTGTGCACTCCGTCTTAAAGGCCTTCTTGGTGAATCTAAAATCGGATTGTTTTATACGGAGTAACTTTTAGGTAGTTTTTAAATCACAAAAAATATCTGCAGGTTTGACTGAAACCTGTGCGGGATCATTTGTCTCTCTACCGAATCAGCTTCAGATGCTCGGTACAGTGGGCCCTCCAACACCAAACGTAGATGTATGCCTTGAATCGGTGCCTGAGATGGGGTATGACGCCCTCGCCAGCGTAGCTCGAGGAGAAGTTTGTGTGAGGGGTAAAACCCTCTTCTCCGGCTACTACAAACGTGAAGATCTCACCAAGGAAGTTATGGTTGACGGGTGGTTCCACACAGGTCTGTTACTATCTCTTGTCAGTTGAAAGTTCACTTGGTTCGTGCATCATTTTGTGCGTAAACTTGCTGACGAAGTTGAAATACAGGTGATGTTGGTGAGTGGCAACCAGATGGAAGCCTGAAAATTATTGATCGGAAGAAGAACATTTTCAAGCTTTCGCAAGGAGAGTATGTTGCAGTTGAAAACTTGGGAAACATTCTGACCTTTGCTCTGCTGTGGATTCGGTACGTTTTTAGCTTGATAACATTCATCGTACATAGTTCATTGTTTTTACTGTTTCTCAGCCATTATGTTTCTGGAATTCTTGAATTGTTGAGTCTAAGGACATCGAGCAACAGTTGCCTAATGTCTGATGGAAAAAACATTCCCTCAAAAAGAAACGATATTGATGGTAGTGTCTATGGCGGATGTTCTAAGTCGTAACTTGCTTATTTGGTGGAGAATACCATGGTCATTTGATGTAGATGGAATAATTATAATTGGTGTGATATCGTTTTCACTGTACGTATACCTCTCCCTATTTCAGATATGGGTCTACGGAAACAGTTTCCATTCGTATCTAGTAGCTGTTGCAAATCCAAACAAGGGCGCACTTGAGCGTTGGGCGGAAGCAAACAATATCCGAGAGGACTTTGATGCTCTGTGTAAAAACCCGAAGGCGAAGGAATACATACTTGGAGAACTCTCTAAAGTTGGAAAAGAGAAGAAGGTTCCCCCACTTATCTCCTTTTATCTACTGTGTCTCTTCTCTATATATTTCACTGTGCATGACTGTTTGGGCTCTAACTTCAAATTTTGTTTCGACAGCTGAGAGGCTTCGAGATTATGAAGGCTATACACTTGGACCCACTTCCATTTGATATAGAACGCGACCTCCTTACTCCGACCTACAAAAAGAAGAGGCCGCAATTGCTCAAATATTATCAGGTAATCGTCCTTGCGACTTCACTACCCACCTCCCCTACCGAAAATAAATAAATAAATAAATAAAACTTTAAATGTGCAATTTGATAATAATTTTTTGTCTACATCTTTCCTCTCGAAAAAGCCCGACTCTTTTACTCTATGAATATATAATACTCGTTTAGTTCTCCCATATTTTTTGTATGAACTACTCGAAGACATTTCAATTAACTTAAGAAACTTTAGACTAATTTAGAACGTTTAAGAAAATTTCAAACATTACATTTAAGACTTCAAACAACCACGAAGAAAACATGTATAGCAAATCCAGATTTTTTTTTTTTTTTTTTTTCGCAATTTACTGCAAGACCAATCGATCATAGTGAAGTTTCGCCACGCCTGAGTTAATCGGTTCAGTACTGACTTTGTCTTTGCATGCAGAGTGTTGTCGACGAAATGTACAAGACAGCAAGTTAACCAAGTGCCTCAACACTATCAATTCATATCATTTTGCTTCTACTCTCATTTCACGGTTTTTCGATTTGTTGATTTTAATGATCATTTTTGTACATTCATTTTCATCACACTGGGAGATATTCTGCAGATTTAACTTGGGTTTTATTATTTATTACCGAGCATTATGAATTTGATTATTAGTACAGTAAAAGTTTATCAGTTTCATTGCTAATTGTATTACACAAGCATTTCCCAGCAGTAGTTTGATGTGCTTCGACTCTTAGCGCCATACTGTTTTACTCTTACGAATGTGACTAAAATGTGACGGTTATAACTGCTTGTTTGCATCATCCTTTTAAACGTCGTGAGTCTCGTGACATTTTATTTGATGAGGGGTACTATACTCCTGTCTACCTTCTCCCTCCAACCTTCTATTATACCTTCTCCCTTTGCCCTCTCACAATCAATTAATCATATCTCGTGTGGGGTCGGATGACAAGTGGATGAGGTAACAATTTCCAAAGTACATCCCAACCTACAATAATTTTAGGCGAAACACGAGTTTTACAAGAACAGATTCCTTTGAACTATGAGTAGCTCGTAAAGAAAGCTACTGAGTATCGCTTATGCAGTCTTCAGCAACATCAAAAAGTTTGCAGTGCGATCAACAATTCGATACTTCCACTCAATATATGGAAACTGGGCCATTCAAGCACTCAAATGAATACTTGAACTGTCACCTCCAAAAAAATCCATATCCCATATCATAGCACGACGAGCATCTCTATGATTACCTTTCAAAAAGAAATCACAATATTTCATACCTCATACGTGCAAGTGCAACGCACATTATAAATAAAAACGACGCACTTGAATGCATCGTAAGTTATATAGCACAAGCCTATATAACTGTATGTTTACGCATTCAGATTTCTTGAAAGTATTGCATCTGCGTCGATGTTATCAGGCAGAGTAATGGGCCGAGACACGTGCTGAAACGCTAGCAGCTCCTCTAGTCCATACTTTATCCTCTGATCTGTTTCAGAAATAAGAAAATTTACAGTAAGAAAATTAGTTTGACGCCATCTCATAATACAAATATATCGAAGATATACTAAAGTTATTTACCTAGAACATCTTTCTTAAATTGCAAGGGAGTTTGTTTTGGCTTTAAAATCTTCGACCCTTTCAGAGGTGAAGCCACATGTGAGGAGCAGTTAGGGTCTGCACCGGGAAAACTCATACGATCGTGCCTAACAAAGACACGAGGTTGTTTTCTGCAAAACGATGTCAAAGCATCCACCGTCAAAAGCCAACAGCCTCTCAAATCAAGCACTTGTAGAGTCGCTGGGGCGTGAAATGAATCGAGGGCACCGTTTGTCAGCAAGGTGCCTTGCATATCCAGATTCGCCAGATTTTTCACCGATGACAGAAGATCAAGGGACTTGTCAGCCAAGGGGGTGTTTCTTAGTGACAGATTTGTCAGCTTCTCAAAGTTTGCTAACACTTGAAGAGCGGTGTCTGTCACTAGGGATCCTCCCAAATCTAAACTTTCGAGCTGCTTCAGATCTTTGAGTGCTATAAGTGAAAGAAACTCGTCTTCAGTGTCATTCACATGACGGGCAAAACCTGATAATGGTAGGTCACGCCACTTGTTAAACACTATAAATAAATTCAATAAATAAAGTACTCCTTCCCACAATGTTCAATCCCATTTCCTTTTTTAGAAAATATTTCAAAATGTATAAATGAATTATAATATGATGATATATTCATCAAAATATGTTTCACAAAATAATATTTCAATTAAAAAGTCACATATGAATAGCATAAAACATTGTTAAACAGCCGCATCGGTTGACTGTGTAAAAAGTAAATGGGGAAAACATTGTGCAAAGGAGGGAGAACAGATTGCCATAAAAAAAACAAGTCCAAATTACCTTTGATATATGTATTGCTTAAGTCAAGAACCTTAAGGGAAGGCATTGTACCAATGTATGGTAAAGCGAAATCATCAATTGACGTGTGAGACAATAATAGAGCTTCAAGGTTAGGAACGTGTCCTGCCATAATTTCCACACCGGTCGAGCTTATTTTTGTATTATTCAGATTCAAGTGTCTCAGATTCGCGCTTATGCAACTAATAATTTCAACTGCATCGTCTTGCAAAGAGCTAAAGCTAAGATCCAAATGTTCCAGAGCATGCATTTGGCGCTTAAAAAGCCATAATCATCAAAAGAAGTGTTTGATAGATTCAAGAAAGATAAGCGGCTTGTTTCGATGCTCGAAAAGGTTTTCCCACCAGAATCACAGTAGATCCATGGAGAACAAGTTTTCTCAAAGTTACTCGATCAGTTTTGTCTTCCATAAGCGAATGGATGGAACAATCACTCATGCTCAAGCACTCGAGAGAATTCAGGTTAGGCAAAACCGATACCTTCGTCCAATCTAAATTCAAGACACTCAATTTGGGAAAGTGTGCAAGTGTTGCAGCCCGCTATTCGTTATTTTAGCGCCCCACAGATCAAGATACTCGAGGTTGGATAGTACCTACACCACAAGATTTGCAGCAGAGACAATTGAAAAACAGCTCAAGCTAATAAGAGGAAGGGCTACCATAGTCGTACATGTAACCAACATAAGTTTATGCAAACAAAAAGCAACAACAAAGAGACAATAGGCATACTGTAAATTTACCAAAGCTATAAAGGGTAGATGGTTTTGAAAGAAACTAAATTTTGTGTACGATTAACTCAAACAACAAACAAGTCAGTAACCATATCCTTTCCCAAAAATTAACTCTTACAACCATAATTCCTCGTAAATAAATAAAAATCATAAAATCACTTAGCATAGTCTCATGCTTTCACTTGTCACAGTATCATATATTTCATCATAACTTCTTAAACGACCATAATCGTCAAAACTAGTCAATAATATACCTCTCAAAACCCTAATTACTCGTAAAAATCAATAGTCACCCGACATATGTCCTGCTTCCTTAATCAAACTAAGCAATCGGTTATGTTTTTGCTACACTTTCGGTTGTCATCAAATCACACATGTAAAATAACTTCATAAACTATCTCAGTCGTCAAAATGGTCAATAATCATATCTTTCCCCAAAATCAACTCTCAAAACTCTAATTCAAAATTAATCACGAATCACACATAAGATATCTCTTGCTACATTGATCAATCGAGATTAACAATCACACACAAGATTAGTTTCAAGCGAGGTGATCGATAGTTCTAATATGAGACCAAAAAAATAGTAGCACTAAGAGCATTCTACTTTCCTGGAGAAAAGAATGCATTAACAATCACAGAGGTAGAACATACTACCTGGAGCGAAAGCAATGTCGTATCAGAGACAGGTAAGCCTCCTAAATCCAACGTAGATAGGTTACGAAGTTTAGACAGAAACATGATACCCTCAGCAGTTACCCCAGTTCGTGAAATGTATAGTTTTTCCAGATTTGAAATAGATACAACATGTTTGATACCGGCATCAGTAATTTTCATACACCCGGAGAGGTTCAGCTCTCTTAAACTCGACATCCCTGAGAAATCAAACACCATTTAGGTTTTACATCAAGTTCTCCACTACGTATTAGGAAACAAAGGCCAACATAATAACTTTGATCACTGATACATGTTCCAGAAACAAGGTGTTGACTGTTGACACGAGCAAAACTTTTAAGTTTTAATTATGAAAGGTTACATCTAATCAACTTCAAATTGAAAGGGGAACCACAACGCTGAGGATAACAAATTAATGACTTTCTATACAGAAACAAAATGATGACTACAATAATTAGGATGCAACAATCTAACATGGGTGCAGAAGAAGGCTCACGAAGGCGGAATCATGCACCTGTGAGTGGCCAAATTGCAGAATTATTAATCCGGCTACAGCCTGCAACGTTAAGAGAGCACAAGTAACGATACGCTCCTATGTACGCTATCCATTCAGCGTCAACAGAATTCTCCCCTCTTAAATCAACCTCCTCAACGCTACACTTGAATATCCTACATTGAAATTAGTGTTTCGCAAGACAATTAGAAACAAAAAGCATATACAATTAAATATTAATTAGTTTCCTGCTACAAGTTGGTAGCTTTTAAACAACTTGCAGTAACGATAATCAAACACAGCGATCTATGTCAAAATCTACGCATAGATTTCGTCATGCATCATCTTACAGAATTAAGATTTCAGACTTCAAACCATTTCGTTTTAAAAATGACAATAAAAACGAACTGCCACTATATGCAAGCGAAAATTAATCAAAAAGCAAGGATCAACTCTCACAATCAACCTCCTCAACGCTACATTTGAACATCCTACATCAAATCTAGGTTTTCAAAACAAAATCAAAACACGAAAAAGTAACAAGAGAAGATACAGCAAGAATCAATTTCTTACTATAAGTCAAAAGCAAATTCAAATACACTTAAACTACATATCTTCCAAGTTACATGATCATCGAACAAAGAGATCTACATCAAAAACTATGCGTCGATTCTGAAAACGTGCATTACTTTAACACAATTAAGATTTCTGACTTCGAAACGTTTCGTTTACAAATTAGAAGAAAATCAAAACAACACAAGCACATTTAACGCACATTTCACCTCAATCGAAACTTCGGCAGCTAAAATCAATCAATCGACAATCACACTCATAATCAATCAACAAAAATCACTTCAAAGAAAAACTGAATCTAAAATTCTAAATCAATCACTGAAGTTTCAGGTAGAATTCAAGCTCAAAATCAACCTTAAAAAAAAAAACAATGATCATCGAAAAAAATAAGACAAAATGAAAAATCAAAAAGTGCAAAATGAGCAAGAACAATGAAAGAGAAAAGGAAACGAACTCGAGGAGAGAAGGAGAGAGAAGACGGCGGTGTAAAAGACGGTGAAGAAGCGCGTGAGCAAGCGGAGAAGGGAGGCGTTCGAGAGTACGCCGCTGTAACCGCCACCGCTCCACGGCGGCGTTGCTGGCGGTTGCCGATTCTATGCATAACTTCACCAGACAGCCATCCACTTCCATTATTTTCTTTCTCTCACTAAAAAACTCTACAAAATTTATGTAAATTTCTTTTTTTTTTTTAAATTTTTTTTTTAATCATTTTGTTCAAAAACACACTACTTGACTAGATTATGCAGAGTAGCATTATAAAAAAATAATTTGGTTTAGTGGATAGAACCGAGGTATGATAGAGTAAGTTTCAAATTCAAATCATCTCTCCGTTATAGAAAAACGGAGGTATCTTAGGCAGTAGCTTTCAGGTTCGAATCTCCATCCCTCATTATAACGACGGATTTGGATTTCATGCATTTGAAAATCCATGCATTTGGTGCATTTTACTATTACTAGATAGAGAAATATACTTGTATTATATATTTTGTCACATAAAATAGGAAAGAAATATTATTTATATACTATATTGGGTAAAATGCACCAAATGCAGGGAATCTCAAATGCAGGGGATCCAAACCCTATAACAACATGGCTATAATATAAAGCTGCGCAAGATTCAATGCAATACACCGGATGAGTTTGCGGCATAGCCGGCTAACCCTAGAATATTTAAAAGGCGCATTGGCTTAGGGCAAATGTGTATGACCAAGGGGTAAGACAGTGTTTGGAGTAGTTTCAGACAACTTTGGTGGAAGCTATTCAGCCGCGAGTGTCACCCTCATAGCTGAGCTACCCGGGTATGGATCCTCTCCATTTCTTGAAAAGAAATGGACATCCATTTCTTTTCAACGGTTAAGATCGGTTTTTGTGAAAATCTAAGGGTTGTAATTGTTTGATAAAAATAATGTTTTAATGAAGGAGAGAGAAAATATATTAAAATATTAGTGTATTAGAGAGGAAATGGAGAGAAAGAAATGGAGAGGATCCAAATTGGAGCTACCCACCCTGTCTCGGTAGCGCTACCCACCCTGTCTCGGTAGCAATGAGTCTAATGACAACACAAGTGCCAATGTGCCATTATTGGTCATCTCAACAGTTTTCATGCTCATGGCGAGTAATTATTCTGTAATGTAAGAACATTATACGACTTACGAGGTACAACAAATCATTAACGGTTTCAAAATCCCTTTTAATTGTAAAACTGTAGTAAAAGATATGAAAAAAAAAAACATCATTATACGTACCGTTATACTATATTTGACGATCTGAGAATTGTGATCTTCTATCTCGGTTATAATAAAATACGGAGTAAAAGATACACAAATACTTGCATAAAACCGTCTCACGCACCGTCTCACGCGTGAGACGGGATATTTGTAATTAAAATGTACCTACTTTAAGGTTTAAAGTGAATATTTTAACGTTTAAAGTGACCATTTTATGGAGTTTTAAAATGGTCACATTTAGCGTTAAAATGGTCACTTTAAGCATTAAAATAGTTACATTTTACTCATAAAAACTCTGTCGCACGCGTGAAACGGTTTTATGCAAGACTTACTCTAAAAGATAAACAGATAGTGAAGTCCCCAACATAGCACACTTACAGAGTAGTACTTATATTCAAAGTTTTCAAACCATAGAAGCTAAAATGTATAGCAGAGTTAACAAACATTACAGCACAAAATAAGTAAGAAGAAAATAACTGGAAAAACACTTCTATTTTAGTACATGAAAGCAAACTAAAATGACCTTCAAACTAGTATTCACTGAGGAACCAACAACATTAATTTTGCTGTTTCTCAATTCTTTACTGTCTCGCACAAATCTTCTATGTATTATATATAAGCAGAGATACGGAGGAGAAGAGGATGAGCACACATCTTTGACGTCTCGTCGCTCCTTTCGTCCTCCTATCTTCACACTTATTTACGCTACCGTTTTTGTTCTACAGCTCTATCATTCAGTAAAACAGGTAGAGCTTTTAGCTTCGACGGAAAAAAAAAGAAAAAAAAACAAACAAAAGAGTTGCTTGACATGACCTGATATAAACTGCACACTTCTTACATCCACACCATAAGTTTACGGAAAATAAACCTGTTGTACTGCCTTCGACGCTTCCTTAAGCGAACGAGTAACTCGAAACAGAAACGTGTGCAGGAGTAGAGGCGTGGATGTAGACGAATTCGAGGGTTTTACCGGCAGGTAGAGATTTTACCCAAGCAGGGAAACCGTAAGAATTTCCAGATTTCGTTAGTCCATAAATAGGACCATGTAGCCCGTTAATATACAGCTGCATGTTTTTGATAGGTTTTGTGGACTTGTTCGTCACAAAAGCCGAGTATCTGTAGTATGTCCTTCCCTGGAAAACCCAAGAAGTTGTCTTCTCTTGCTTGACGGCAATTGGCGCCGAAGATGAAGCTGCCAAGAAGAAACCGTTTCGTTATACTACAAGAATAATCGGAAGTCTTCAGTGTAAAATAGGCAAGTTTGGATAATATATAATGTAAAAGCAAAAGCAATGACTTGTCAGCCTAGTTGTGACGATCGAGAAGTTGTTTATGTATCGGTTTTTAAGTCTCAGAGTCTCACATTGGACAAAAAGAAGGCATTACTGTTATTCATTATAATAGGGGTAATAAAATATTAGATTTGACAAACGGGTTAATTGGATCAGGTCAAATTGGAACTGGATAGTTTTGGGTAAAGTCGAGTCAAGGTGAATTGGGTTAGGTTAATTTACATTGCGGACTTGCGGGTCGAATTAGGGTCCTCAGTTCAGGTGTCGAGTCAGGTATGGGTCGAGTTTCTGGGTTGGGCCATTCAGGCCAGATTAGTTTTGTCAGGTCAAGTACAATGTAGGAAGGGGCTATACGATGAAAGCAAATCAGTACCTGGAGCAGCATGGACTGGTTTAGACTGTCGCGCTGGAGTAGGTTTGGCTTTTGGTGCCGGAGTTGGCTTGGGTGTCACAGGTTTAACATCTGGTATTTCCACTGCAAAAGATCGAAAGAAAAAAAATTATACCCAACCGAAGACATTATAAGATTGTATCTCAAAGAGTTTGAAACCGAAGCAAATCACTAACCAGGAAGAAGCTGGCTATAGCCGCTATGACCAGTCATCCTAGCTAGAACACCGATAAGAGGAGCGTTGTTGTAGGTAGCAGGTTCAGTTTGCTCGTAATTGTCCCGTTCATCAGCAAAGTTATCGTAGGCATCAGGCCCACCAACAGTGGCACCAGTCAGAACATTTGGGTCACTTGCTTTCCTTCCATACCAAGTGGCGTATCCTTGTCTGCACGCCACGAATGACGGGTTGGCCTTGTATGACACGATCGAGGAAGCACGGTGGTGAACCTGTTGTGGATAGTTGTTTCCGTATCCAACCATATAGCTTGTCGCTCTCGGGTTGTCTCCGAGGATGTAGTCAACCTAGCAGATTTGCATACTTATTAGTGTTCAACAAAAAGTCAATGTCCAATTAGTGCATGACAAATGTTGATCAATGGAGTTTCGGGTTCTGGTTTATATATATATAGTACTCCGTGTTACATTAGATTTATATTAGTTACGATGCTGAAGTGGTCGAAAAAAAATGAAAAAAGAACCATTTTTGTACCTGAGTTTTGGCTGTGGAGAAAAGTTCGGAAGGAGGAACATTCATCCCATTGCACTGCATGCTGGAGTGAGACGAGGTGAGGTAGTCGGAGTAAACAGTGAGAAGGAAAGCAGCACTGGTAACAAACTGCATGTTGTTCCACCTCTGACGGTATATCAAACCGCCGGGCGTCTTCTGAACGTTTCTGCTACCCTTTCCGAGGCAGGAACACATGAAGTACTCAGCCTTCTGTTGGAACTTCTGGAACACAGGTGTGTGCACTCCTCCCTTCCCTTGCAGTAAGAACTGTATATGCATATATGTTATACAGTATTAATTCGACAACTTTTTCAAAAATATTGTCTTCCGTTACAAATAATTACGAAAATACGAGGATTATAAAGGGCCAGTCAAACATACGAAAGAGTTTCTACAGTCTGTTGTACTCAGTAATGTTTTTCGATAAACTTGAAAAGATCATTTCTCGTTGCAAATGATGAATTACCTTGGAAACGAGGACTTGAACACCAGCATACTTAACGTCCCATCCAAATTCAGTCATTCCCCAGCTAGTTCCACCGAGAGAGTCGCCGTTTCTGCCAAGGTAGTCTAAGTAGTATTCGTCGTTGGTCGCCTTGTAAAGCCACGCAGCAGCCCATAGGAGTTCATCCTGTTCAATTAGCAACGATGGGTACAGTCAACTACGAGTAATTTTGTTTATCTTATCAAATAATTCAGATAAATTCAAAGCTTTGTCACTAAAAAATACACAGATTACAGAAAACTTCAAACTTCAGACGAACAGAACAAACCGTAAATACAAGTAAAGTTCATAACGACTATTATAGCCACATAAATAATAAATTCGTCTATTATAGCAAGTTTTCAAAGACGATTTAATTGTATAAAACATCAATTACTATGATAGTAACACAATCACATGGTGCGTCTATCGTACATAATATCACGATTACGGAACAACACAATAAAGTTGAGCATTTATCGTATGATTGAAATGGTGGGCTTCCTCCATAATGTCATTATCTCAATCACATGTGCAATTAATTGATTATCCCTACCAATAATCACTCCTTAATCACTTAATATTACGTGACACTATCGTACATGTACGTCCATTGCATTGTCACATCAATTTTAATTATAATATTTATATTAATATTAATTAAGATTTAAGAGGATTGTTATCTACCTTCTCTTATTACTTTCTTTATTACCTTCTCCTCTAACAATCGATTTAAATAATATATTTTCTTGTGTGGTCCCACTGTTCAATATATCTGTTAGAGTATATAATCGATCTTGGGCCTCCAACCATCAGCTTAAGCTTTTGGTTGAGTTGGTTCCTAACATGGTATCAAAGCCTTGTGACAAAAAGGTCACGGGTTCGACCCATCAGCTTAAGCTTTTGGTTGAGTTGGTTCCTGACAATATCCAATATTTTATGCATTGTGAGGGGAAAAGGAAATACTGCAAAAAAGACTGTCCAAAAGAAATTGTCGATAATATTTCTCTAATATTAATACATACTCCGTACTCTATAATAAACATTAACCCGTCTATGCATACCAAAATAAAGTTACATGATCAAATATATACCCCATACGCATCGATTACAATCCCTGCTTTCATCTCTCACTAAATATAGTCATTTGATTTTTCACTATCACAAAATGTTACTCCGTAAAATGACATTTAATGACCGCAAATGTGAGTCGATGAGACTATGGGACAAAGATTATTACGTATGCTTTGTGACTAAAAACAATCGTGTAAAATTATCACTATATTTATGAGTTTAAAAATTGTCACTGTCATAGTCATTAAACAATACTTCCTCCATTCCATTTGATTCTATACATATTCCTTTTTCGAAAATTCCAATCAATTCTATACATTTCTATTTTAGTCTCTACTTTATTAAACTAAAAGACCAATATACCCTTCACTAATAACCACTCAACCCACTTGCAAACAATAAAGTAGGGGTATTTAAGTAATTCCATTATCTACCCCACTTGATTTTCTTCTACCTTAATTACCGTGTTTTGGTCAAACGTATAGAATCAAACGGAATGGAGGAAGTATAATGCGACAATTTTATACAGTACAAATTTATTTAATCACGGTAAAAAAAAAAAAAAAATGAACATACCGCATAACCACTAACAGAGCGGTAATACTTCTGAGCCACAGTAATACTGCTGTCATATTTACCCCTGTACTTGTCGGCAAAGTTAAACAGCTGAAAAAAACAAAAGTCAAACACCAAAATTAAGTCAGTCAAACTACAGCCAAAAAAAAACCAAGGGCAACTAACGTAATTAAGGGAAAATAATAAGGGTAATTATGGAAAATGCGAAAATAAGAAGAGGCCACCGACAGTGAGTCACGTGAGGGGGATGATGATAGATAATAGAAGAAGATTTGGGTTTTGAAAACAAATCGTATAACTCACGGGTGATATCTTTAATTGTTGGGCCTATGTGTGGGTTTGCCTAACTTTATGGTTTGGATCTTAATTATGGTCCCCCCACTCCCCCACAACTTTGTTTTTGATATTCGGCGAGGTACAAATTAGTTGATTTTTGTTTTGGGAACGGAAAGTAAAATCAGTGTAAACAATTTACTGGAACAGAATGAACAGTAAGAAATATCGAGAGAAAACCGAGAGAAAACTAAATAATTTTATCAAGACAATCGGAAACCCAAAACCGTAATGTCGTTCACCTTTTGATTTCTACAAAACCGTGCAAATGACTTGCGCCATATTATGTCATATCAGATGGGTATAAACTAAATAATTTTATTGTAAAATCATCTCACGCGAACAATACCGTATCACATAATGATACCGCCCTATATTTTTTTTAATTTACCTTTTGTTGTTGATTTTAGTTTTTTTTTTTTTTTATATATATATAACATAATCCTAATAATTTCCAATACTCCTCCTGTCTTAAGTCATTTGTTTACAATTCACTGAAACAGAAGGAGCGTTATACATGCTAAAAAAAAAATACACCAAGTACAATGTCCAGCTTTGAGCAGGACAGTTGAGGAAATAAATGAGGGAAGCAACACATTCCACAACCAAAACCCTCTAAAACACTGACACACCAAAAAGAAAGAAAGAAAGAAAGAAAGAGCAGCAGTAAGTAGTAAGTAGTAACTGTATTTACTATTTACTGAGAGGCAGTAAGTAACCGTCTCCAAACTGCTAACTTTTTTTTAATGCTGACGGGGTAGGAGTAACATGCAAGCGCCTCACTTTTGTTGTGTGTGTACTGTGTAGTGTGTACCCCTTAAAAGTTGTTCCTCATTCATTATTCTATGGACCATTCTACTCTTTCTTTCTTTCTTTCACACACCTCACCCCCCTACGACACAGTAATTTTCCCCTTTTACTGTACCCAACCTCCCCTGAAATTTTAATATAAATCCTGGTTTTTACCCTTTTTAACTTTCATTTAGGTCTTAGACGAGTTTTTTTTAACTTTCATTATTAGGTCATTAGGGATAAAAATGTACTACTAATACTAGTACTCCATATCCAAAAAATTTGTAGCTTTATACTCAATTTTGGTCACGTAGAGCGTAAAAATGATTAAGTAGCTCAAATGTGGATATGCACCCGAATAATAGTCAAAATAATTTTCGGTGTAAGTTGAGTGTTAAGGTTGGCGTATCTACTAATTTTACGAATTAAGTAGAACCGTGCCTTAAATATATACAGTGTAAAAAATTTCATAACAGTAATCAGATAAATTTATCAAAAAGTACAAAAGAAAATATATACCTGACGAGCATGGGTGAGGAGTTCATTAGAATAGGCAGGGTCGTGGCGGTGGAAGACGATGGAGAAGCGTGACCATGGCGTAGCGGTTTCACCAGCGAGATCAGAACCAGGTCGACTAGGATCAATCCTGTAGGCGGTTCGGTCAGTGGTCATGTCCTCTGGCCTTTGCCAACAGTAATGATCCGTGTTCCCGTCTCCTACCTGTAGTCAAACAAATTGAGCCTTATTATAATTCACAGTTAATTACTCCGTATTAATATATATTCAACTTAATTTAATTTTAGTCATCTATTGCATCATATGAATTTTAACGTAAAACACAATACTTTTTAAGCGTCTAGTAAATAACATTTATTAAAATTAAAATGTAATTACTTCTAAATTATTAAAATTTGGCTACGTTTCTACTCAATAATGATCAGAATAAACGTCAAATATACGGTCGAATTCAAATGTTACCCCTTTAGTTGATCAATTTGGATCCTCTCCATTTCTTTCTCTCCATTTCCTCTCTAATTCACTAATATTTTAATATATTTTCTCTCTCCTTCATTAAAACATTATTTTTATCAAATAATTACAACCCTTAGATTTTCACAAAAACCGATCTCAACCATTGAAAAGAAATGGATGTCCATTTCTTGAAAAGAAATGAAGAGGATTCATACCCTTAGTTGATATGGTCAAATGTTTCAAAATCATTTTTTACACTTTCCATGTGAGTGTAAACATCACTTAGCACTATCTATTTTATTAATACGGGTGGAAAAATAGCTGATTATTCTCATACCAAACTTTAGCTAAGAAAGACAACAAAGTATGTCGTATGTGGAATAAAGACAACAGAAATTTGAGACAAGGGTACTTGTCATTTCTCATTTGTCATTTGTCATACTCAATCTCCACTGATTTTTGCATGATTATCTCAAAATCTAAGTCATTAGTAGGAAGTAATATTATTTAATCTTAACTAATTAATTTTCATACATTGAACCTTAAGCAGAAAAAGACATGAAATATATATATATATTTATTGGAGTAGTACATAAACATTTTAAAGAAGACAACAAAATATCTCATGGACATTATCAAACCATCAAACCATACAAGTTTAAACCGACAAATTACTCTCGATCGAGATAAAACTGAATACTAGTATATCACAAATTGTCATATAAAACCGTCAGAAAAATAAATCGACGTGGGAGGAAGAAGAAGAATCGAAGTACCTCGCCGTAGAGGACATTGGGTTCAGGGTGAGCTTTAATAAGGTAATCAGTACCCCATTTAATGGCCTCAAGAGTATGACCAAGTTCACCATGTTTAGCAATTTGAGGACCATATTCAATTGTACTCCATGACATCATTGTTATTGTGAATGCCATTGGAAGACCAAACTTAACATTGTCCCCGGCATCATAGTATCCTCCTACTAGATCCACCTGTCATTCCGATACAATTTTACCCGTTAAACTAGTTGACATATACGAAAGAGTTCACTTTTAACGTTTTACGATCTACGACACTTTAACCGCGTTTCCCAAATCCCAACATTAACCCCTCATCACATAGTCACATTCGTTGAAAATTTGAAATTGCATTATTTGCTAAAAACGGCTCAATTAATAAAATAACAGCAATCCTAAATACTTCGAGTTAACACTAATACAAGGACCTAAACATTATTGTTTTTGAGGTTTAAGGACCCCAACTTTTATGTGGGAGCTTTAAGGACCTAAACACACCTCCGTTAAAACTTCCGTCAAATGTCGATGTTAACATGTCATCGAAATGATGAAATCCTTCATTATTTACTACTCCACTACTCATCCCATTATATTATTATAATTGGAGTAATATTTAACTAAAAAACATATTTTATAATTAGTCTTGTTAGAAATTTTATCATTAAAATTACATTAAGAAGATATTTTAGAGTTAAATTTAATTGTTTTAATTTTTCTACTTGTTTATATTTTTGTGTATTTTATACTTATCAAATTATTTATTACACCGATTACAAACATACTTACATATTTAGCAAAAAAAATAAAAACATAAACATAAGTGAATGAAATACGTCTTTCAGTTATTTACTAAGTCATCCCTACATCACTTGTTAATTCATCTAACTCACTAAGTGAAAATAGGATTAAAATCTTTTCCTAATTGTTACTCCGTAATATATTTGTGTATTTGAATTCAATGTCGAAATCAGGTTTTCGATGGTGAAAATAGGAGTAAAATTTCTTCTTCAATTTGGCACGAGTTATTTATTAAGTTTTAATTAAAAAAATTAAATAGATAAAAGAGAGAGAACTATATGTATTTTATCAGAGTAATAAAAGGGTAGACATGGAAAAAAAATTAAAAATGTATATTGAAAGATTAAATTTCGTATATGAAAATCACCGCTCTTTTGATTTTTGATTCACTGGATAATTAAAAATTGAATTAGTAGTTTAATAAATTAATGGGTTGTATTGATTTCTTTACTATATTATTGCTCCGTAGTATGTTACTTTAATCTTAATATGTTAAATTTATAAATAAGAAAACTTGCTAATTTAGAATGTTTAAATGAGTTGGCGGCTTGGCGGTAATGTCATTTTAGTTAAACGTGGTTTCAACATGTATAAAAATTCGGTATTGATTTAATATAATTAAGTTTAAGATTTATATGAGCACCAAAAGAGAAACAAATAATCTTGCATAAAATCGTTTCACGCGTGCGACGGAGTCCATATGAGTAAAATGTGACTATTTTAATGCTTAAGGTGACCACTTTAATACTAAATGTGACCACTATTTTTAAGTTCAATTTCTTTTACCTTAGAATTTGACTCATTGGTTAGTAACACTAATTGTGGAGATGATAAAAATTTGAAGACTTGAACAAATAACATGTTACTCCCTCATTTTAAAATAAGTAATGAGGACACTTATTTTGAAATGAAATGAATATTTTGATACGAAAAATGCTCCATTTACATAATTTTTTGAAATTTTATGGGAAAAAATTATACCCCTAAAAATCTAAAATACATTGGTTATATACTTATATTTTATTGTTGGTAATTGCATGCAATGATTTTGGCTAAAGGAGGAGAACAAATTAGTCCACGTTTTGTTAGATGAAGTAACGACGGTGGACGGAGTTATGTTTTGGGGTCCTAAAAGCTCATCTTCAATACATTGAATCCTAAAAGCTACTTATCAGCATACTTTAGGTCCTTGTAGTGCACTTAACTCTGAGTAAATACTTCTCACACAACACATTATACTTTTCAATTTTCATATTTTTCTCTCTCCTAGCAAAGATTCAACCATTTTCTTAATAATTGTGTCAAATGAAAATGTAGCATTTTCAACGAAGAAAATTAAACTACTCCTTCAATTTCAGTGATTTGTTTACATTTTGACTTTTTTGTGAGAGAAATTTGAGAGAAGTATAAACAAATGACTTAGACGTAGGGAGTAATAAATGACCGATATTTCTCCTCTAAATTATGGAAAATGGAGAAGTTAATACTGAAACTCGATAACACCCATCAAGGTCCTAACTACTTATACACAAAATTTGAACATCACTCAAAAACTTAATATGTACCCTATAACATCTCTACGTTCTGAAAGTCAAATGAGAACAATATAAACTGACACGAAGCAGTTAATAGTAAAAAAAAAAAAAAAAAAAGGATAAAAAAGAGGGACATACTCCTTGAAGTTTGCCATCAGATAAACCAGAGTGAGACCTCCAAGTGACCCTTTGAGTGGAAGGAAGGTAACCTGATCTCTGTGCTTCATAAAACAAAATGCCCTTACTCATTGCTGCTCCATAGTCATGCCCTGCATTTGTCTTCACCACCACCAACAACAACATCACCATCACTAAAACCGTCATCGACAACGATATCGATGAATTCACAATCCTCCCCATTTCTATCTCTATAAGTATTATGGACACCAAATTTATTTATTTTATTCCTCTTAAAAACAAAGGAGAGAAAAAAAAAAGGGTTTGTTTTAATGTGTGTGTATGTGATTGTTAAGGGCACAATGTAGGTGAAGTTTATCACTAAAAATTGATAAACTCACCAAGAAAATGAAAATGAAAATTAGGGTGATGAAATTTGTGAAAAAGAGGGAGAAAATTAGTGAGTGAAGTTTAAGGGGAAGTGAGGGTCTCTATATAAAAGAAGAGGCAAAGGAAGGTGCCAAATTTTTTGAAGAAAATAGGCGGACATTATTTATTACTTTCTCCCTTCCGTTAGATTGTATACGTTTGACTATGGCACAATAATTAAGGGAGAAGAAAATCAAGTGGGATAGAGAATATTATCATCAAAATAACCCTAGATTTCTTTGCAAGTGGGTCGGATGGGTAGTAAATTAAGGGTAGTATAGTCGTTTAACTCGATAAAGTATGAAATAAAATAAAAACGTATATAATTGATTGGAATTTCCAAAAAAAGAATACGTATAGAATCAAATGAAATAGAGGAAATAATTTTTAATTGTGTAACTCTTTATTAAATGTCGTATTTATTTTAGGTCTAAAAATAAATTAAATTAAATTAAAGGAGGAAACGGTTGATAAAAAGAGCGGAGCATGTGAGTGTGGTTCCCTGGTCCTTACATGGAAGGGTCGGTATGGCCTTATTACTTGAGGTAATATAGGTGGTTAATAAATTAGGATAGAAGAATTGAGTTTATTTTTGGACCTTTTTACCATTTTGGGTTAACTTTTATGCAAAATTGTTTTTATTAAAAAATATGGTAAACTACTTTTAAGAAATTACGCATGAAATTCATGCACACATAGTCATTTATTAGTATAATCTTCTTTGATTCTCATTTACAATGCACATAAGAATTGAAAAAAAAAAAAAAAAAAAGTATGGAGTAAGTTGTATGGATGAAATATGGAGAACAAGTCTAACCAAATAGTAAGTTCTGACAGTCAGGGACAATTATTGTAATGCAAATATTACTACTCTTACCAAAAAATAAACCAAAACAAAAAAATAGTAAGCTCATAGGATAGATTGTGTAGCTAAAATTAGCGAAAAAATTGACGAAATAAATTTTAGAAAATCGAGTAAAATAGTCAAAATCAAAATTTCCTTCAAAGGAAAGTCGTACCAGAGACGAACCGTTATAATGAAGGGGTAAGAAATTAAAGTAAAATAAGGATAGGTAGGTATACTCGTACATTGCAACAATAACAATATAAACACACATCTAGGTATTCGAACTAGAGACGGGGCCGTTATAAGGCTTGTAGGGTTCCATTTCAAACTAATTAGAAATAAGAGGAGCAATCCTAAACTTTATAAAGTAATCAATTCTCGTTACCATAATTAATATTCCATGCGACTCATATATGAAGTTCTTAAAAGTCCTTTTCACATTAAAATTAAAATGTATAATAAAAATATCACCATGTCATATAATAAAAGTTATTCTAAACGTAAGATAACAATTACGGAGTATAATTAGATAGCGTTTGGGAACTCAAATTTGATTTCAAATTTAAAATTTAGAATTAGACATTTGAAATAGAGGGTTTTAAAATTAAATCACTACTCGTAGTTGTGTGAGTTAGAATTTGGATTATTTGGATTAGATTTGACTCAAATACAAATCTAAATTCTCCAAGTTCCCAAACACCTAATTTAGGCTAAGGGTGTGTAAATCCGTGTGTTTGGATAATAAAATAGGAAGGAAAGGAAGGGGAAGGAAAATGAGGGAATGGGAAGGGAAAGAATAATGAGATGTTAGTGTTTGGATAAATTTTTCCTACAAATTTTTCCAATTGTGGAGAGATTTTGATTACACTTGGAGGAGGAAAAATGGATCCCTCCAAATCACTCCCCCTCCATTTTCCTCATTCCATTTTTTGTAACTAAACGATGGGAACTCAATCTCTCCCTTTTCCTCCCCTTTCTTTCTCTTCATCCAAACACACCCTAAATTCGACATTTAAAATGAAATTTATGTTTCCAAACGCACTATAAGGTAAAACTATGCGCAATTTTACGATGACATTATTGCAAAGGTTGAAGAATTTGTGCATAATTATAGGCCACGTAGCAAACTTGAAGAGTGTTGTACGTAGAAGTTGTAGGTGAAGCAGGTTAAATACATCCCATGAGGATGAGGCCATACACAAAACAGTATTTGAGGTCAATTGAAATTGAATGCTAAAGCATTAAATTACCACTGAAGTGTAGGGTTGGGCAAGTATTTATTACTGTGGTCAAGGGAGATGCCCTTCTTCTTCTTGTTGTTGTTCTTCTTTTGAGGTTTCAGTTTCAAACTTTATTATGGTCAAAACATTTTTCATGCCTGGTCTCCGCTTGGTTTCTAGTGTCACCACACTTACTTTTTTTTTTTTTTTTTGTTTTTTTGTTTTTTTTTTTTTTTGGCACAAAAATGAATAAAAATCTTATGAAATTGTGATCCCAAAGTCCAAACTAATATACTCCGTATAAAGTATAAAAATAAAAAATCGTTGTATTCATATGACAAATATCGATTACTAAATTTTCTCTACTAAAATACAAATTGCAGTTAAATGGTACAAAAAATATTAAACAAATCTACTAAAGTCATCTATAGGGATACTAAAAATTTTTAGTGACAACTAATTATAATTATCGCTAAAATAGTACAAAATTTATATAATCGAGTACAAATGAATCGACCTTACAATAATTTATTGTAAGATCGAACTCACACAAAAAAATTGTGGCAGTGGGCAATGGGTCTAATACCCACGAGAGTGGATTTTCTGTCACATTTTTATGTCCCACTTGGTGTTCCATTTTCTGTGGATTTATTACCTTATGAGATGTGAAATAGGACACCAAATGAGATGTGAAATAGGACAGATGATCTCTCTCAATACGCACCTCGCAATGTCCCGCCTGGAACCCAATGCTCGATGCAGCGGTTAGCCGCTTAGGCATCCTTAGAACGAAAGAGTGGTGTTTCAGGATTGGTCGTTGTGTGTCACCACCTCCCACCCACCATATTTTTTTTTTGAGAAAATTGTTCATTACACCCTTATAAAAATCACTTTTTGTAAATTACACCCTTGTATAATTTTTTTTGAAACTTACATACAGTATTTCACTTTTCTTCTAAAATTACCCCAAAATGAGGTTTTCGATGAACTAAAACACTCTTTTGTATCGATTAAATTATTTTATTACACAAGCCGTTGATTAATATTGATATAATTATTCAAGTATAAGCAAATAATCGAAAAAAAGGAACATTAAAATACTATTAAAATTTCATTTTGGAGCAATTTTAGAAGAAAAGTAAAATTTTATATGTAAGTTTCAAAAAAAATTATACAAGGGTGTAATTTTCAAAAAGTGATTTTTATATGGGTGTAATAAACAATTTTCTCTTTTTTTTTTTGGTAGGTGTAGTGCTATGGAGCTAATTGGTAAATAATAAGAATGAAGTGGGTAATAGTTATAATGTCTAACTAATACTCCGTACTAGACTATTAAAAATAATCAGACTATGCTTAACAATTATCCCCTCAATAACATTTTCGTTATAAATATTTCATTTTATTCGTTTAACGATTATATAGGATAAATTTAATCATACCAATATGATAAATCATTTGAGGTCAATCGAATTTTGAACTAAATTTGTAATTTAAAAAAAATATTTAAAAAGAGAAGAAATGGGGGTGAAGTTGAGGATTGATAAGAAGGATGAAAAGGCCGACAGCGCGACAAACTAACCTTGAGCCATATCATTCAATTTCCATTCTATTATTAAAAAATCCGTACTACAATATCACACTTTAATTACAAAGTTGCCCACTTAATTAGTGATATTAATTACTCATACACCACCGACAGTGCCCCTATTACTAGGAATTTTGGACTATACGATTTTTTCTAGTGGAATTAATAAAATATAGGGAGTTTATGAAATGTGATGAAACTAATTTGGCTAATTTTCTATTTTATTACTCCCTTCGTCTCGGTGATTTGTTTACGTTTACTTTATACACATTTATCGATGTGAGGAGAGAGACAAAAAAACTAATAAAATAATAATATAGGTACAAAGGGGGTCCCGCTTACTTAAAATTATCAAATGTAATTGGTTAAGGGAGTAGGGATCCACCTCCCACATGGGTCAACCATGATCGTTTATGGAAAGTGTAAACGAATGACCCGTACACCCCAAAATGAAAAGTGTAAACAAATGACCAGGACGGAGGGAGTAGTATAAAGATTGTTCGATAGTATTTTTTTTTTTTTTTTTTAAAGAGTAATTCTCCTAAAAGACCGTACTTACAATAAGTTATTGTAACCTCTTGTGTGAGAGGACTTACAATAAACTTATTGTAAGTCCCATCTCACACAAGAATTAGTCTTTTTTAAATGTTTGATAAAATTATATTGTGAGGTACGGAATAATATATTATGGAGTGTTCTCTCATTTTTACTTTGTTACTCTCTCATTATTACTTTGTTCATCTCTTTTTTTTTTCTTTTGTAAAAATGTGATTCCATTAATAATTAAAAAACGTTTATCAATTACTCCGTATATCACAGTCAACGAATATAATATCTCAGGTATTGTTTAATTTAGTTGCCGGTTGCCGCCATTAAAACGTTTAATAAAGTTGTTAGGTTGCTTAAAAGTTACTCCGTATAATCCAATGAATTGTACTTTTCACCCTAGATAAATGTCAATCCCTATATGACATAAATTACTCTCTTCCTTCCAATTATTTGTTTATACTTTTCATTTCAGGGTGTATACATCATCTGTTTACGTTTCCATAAATGCTCATTGTTGAACCATGTGAGAAGTGAACCCCTTACTTCATCAACCAATTTCATTAATTGATTTCAAGCAAATGGGACCTCCATTGTACTTATGTTATATATGAAGAAGTACAAATTTACAACGTCCTAACCAAACAATTTTTGACCAATTCATAAATTGCCAATTCATGTATTTTTAACGTAATTGATTTTTCATATACGGATTTTACTCAAGTTATATACTTTTTTCATTATTTTTTCCACCCTACCCTTTTTTACTCCAAGAATATACAAAATTCTCTCTTTTAATTTTCTAACAAATCTTAAATCAAATTCATTCAAATTTCTAACTTTTCAATTATAAATTCTGATAATAAATTCAATAAAGTAATAATCATCTTTTAATTTCAATTTTGTGTTTAAATTATTGAATTCTATTAATTTTTAATAAATTTAATTATAATTTATAATTAGGGTTTGTGAATGGTTGATTATGGTTGTTAATGGGTAGTAGAAAGTGGGGACGGGGTGGGTGTGTGAAGCGGTGAGGCATGCGGCGGGACGGCGGTGGTAGGCGGTGGCCGGCAGTCGGTGGTGGGTAAGTGTAATGTGCTGAAACTTTTTTTTTTGGTTTGCTGGCAACGTTGGTTTTTTTTTTTATTCAATTTTTTTGATTATCTTTTTTCTTAATTGTTTTTCTTTCTTTTTCATTTATTGAATTCTTATTATTAAATTTTTATTTCAATTTTTGGTTTTTATGGTTTAAATTTTAATAAGTCAATATTTTTTAAAGTAAATTTTACTAAAAATTACCCATAATCACCCATTTACAAACCCCAATTACAAATTACCCATTCACAAACCCTACTTACAAATTACAATTAAATTTATTAAAAATTAATAAAATTAAATAATTTAAACACAAAATTGAAATTAAAAACAATTATTACTTCATTAAATTTATTATCGGAGTTCATAATTGAAAATTTAGAAACTTGAATGTATTTGATTTAAGATTTGTTAGGAAATTAAAAGAGAGAATTTTGTATATTCTTGGAGTAAAAAAGGGTATGTTAGGAAAAAATAACGAAAAAAGTATATTACTTGAGTAAAATCCGTATATGAAAAATCAATACCCATTTTTAAAATTCACTGGAATTTAATTCCTTAACGACAATCAAATAATTCCTCAAACTAAGATTATAACAATCTCATTTTCCTTTTGGAAAGTCAAATTTTAAAAAATTTGATTGTAAAAATACTTCCAATGTATACAAAATATAATATCATAATCGTATCCAAATAAAAACCTCATTATTCGATTCTTTTAAAATTGAAATACATAAAACGTTTTAAAATTAACCCACCCAAAATTATTGACATATGAGTATCATTTACTCCCTCCATTCAATTGCACTTCCTCATTTTACTATATAACACTGTTCATGTGTGTAGATAATACGGAGTATTGAAATTTGTTGATGATATATAAACAAAAATATAGCCTTATTTGATTCATTTTCATAACCTCATTTGTACCCGTTTATATAACTTTTGTACTATTTAAGTGATAATTATGATTAATTGTTACTAAATTTTTTTTAGTTACCATGTAAGTGACTTTAGTAGATTTGTTTAAATGATTTTATCACTTTTAAGCTGATACATCTTTAGTCTTACATTAATTTTGTATAAGTTGTGACTTACAGAAGAATTACTGTTTTCTTAAATATATTACTAAATTGTTTTCATTTTCTATAATGTAGTATAACTTAAGATATTATCGTTATATACTATAACACGTCTCGACAAGGGTGAAATGATATCATGGTAACATGGTAAATAAAAGCGAAGAGTTACCACAAGAAGGGTGAGGCTACAAAGGTGGTCAAAAGGAAGAGACTCCCAATGTCTGAAAGCGACGCTTTATTCCTAACCGCAATCAACGGCCATCCGCCGGAAATATAAAATAAATTAAAGAAAATTCCAAACTTGCTTTAACTTTCCTCTTTTTATGTTTGTTTTGCTAATTCTTTACCTCTTTTTTATTACAAAAATCTTGTTTAAAGTTCAAATTGTGGCACCATTTTTTATTCCAATCTTGCATATGGCCATATGGGTAATACTAATATACATTCATCATTCATTATTATACTCCTAGTTATCACACATTAGATAGTCTTAATTTAAAGTTACACACTGAAACAAATAGATTAATTCGGAGTATCGATGTCCGTCCAATAATAATGTTTTATTACTCCATCTAATTCAGTTATTTGTTTATCTTTTTTGTTTTGTGATAAATCGATAATCGACATGTTTATTTAACTTTAAAATAATTTTGAAACTAATCCTCAAACCAATTCACCTATCTACAAGTATTCTTATTCCGTCTTATCGATTCTTAAGTGTTAAAATATAAATTTACATGAAGAAAACAATCTTTTTGTGATACATCTCAAATTAGAAAGGTAAACAATAACCTATTCAAATGGAGTATAAATTAATTTAATATAAAACTATGTAATAATTACTACGAGTATCCATAGATCACTAATTCAGTACTACTCCGTATGTCTCAACAAAAGTTATATTTTTTTTATAGTGAAAAGATGACCGATTTTTTTACCTAAGATGAATTTATAAAAGAAAAACTAGGGCGGACATATAATGTTTACTTTTTCACCTACTACAAGCTCAAATAAGTATGTACAAGTGAAAGTCAAACACATCTACAAATACCACCAACACCAATTCTTGTTTGAGGCAGATGGCAAAATGTCAAACAAAGCAAGCAGTCAAATAGGGAAAGGACAAAGGACAAGTGGGGGAGAAAATCTCCCTCCCCACTAGTTCCTTGTCTTTTTCCCTCTTGACCGTTCTCACTTAAAGCAGATGAACCCGTTTTAAGGGAGACCTACACTTTCACCAACTACAAAGTAAAGCCAAAATAGTCACCAAACACCACTTTCAGTTTAATAATAATGGAATAAAATACTGCAATGAAGAAGAGTGGGAAATCATCAAGTGAAACAAGTCAAAGGAGCAAAACCCCGCAAAATACTGTCATACGCCTGTTTTGTAACGCCCACGCCAGTCCATTTCTAACTCCCCCATCTCCCCTTCCCCTTTGCTATTTTACACTTCTACTCATCCATTTTTCATAATTACTTCCATTTTTCTATCCATTTCGACCCCAAAATTCTAAACAGATTATTTTATATGAAACTGTTTTATAATGTGAGACCTACTTATTAATTAAAAAAACTATCTGAATAACTTAGTAGCAACTATTCATATGCGTGACACGTCTCATAGTAATGTTATTCTGAGACTGTCTCACCAAAAAATTTGTAAATTTTGATTTGTATATATTTATTTCAACCAACTCAACATCGTAAATTGATACTATTAGGGAAAATAAATGATATGGTATATTATTAGAATATACTCCCTCCATTCCACTATCTTCTTCCCACTTTCCCAAAAAGGAAATTCCACTATCTTCTTCCCATTTTTATTTTTGTCAACTTTTAACCAATCTCATCCACACAATTTACTTTATTATTTTTCTACTTTAATCTCACCCACACAACCTCTCCACCTTAATATTTGTTCCATATTGAAATGGGAAGAACAAAAAGAAATAGAGGGAGTACCAAATATTGTTAGGAAAACCTAGATCTACCTAATTCTAACTTATTCTCTAAGATAATAATATATCATAACATATATGGTATATACTAATAATATACCATATCATTTATTTTCCCTAATACTACCTAATTCTAACTTATTCTCTAAGATAATAATATATCATAACATATATGGTATATACTAATAATATACCATATCATTTATTTTCCCTAATAGATACTCCGTATGCTATCTTATGCCCAGCTGACCCCATGAGCTACAAACCTATAAAGCCGAGCCGGTGATCTTAGCTATGCTATAAAAACCTAAAGAGAAAGCATACAATTCGACATTGATCCACATTGAAATTGTTTGGCCTCCACAGTGGTATATTTGTTTTTACAATTGACCGTCAAAAATCCCGTCAACCAAAATTTTAATTTGATGTATAGAGGGTTAACATCGATTTTATACTATAATACACTTACTCACACGATATCCCGTGCTATATTCGAACCCGTTACGGCTCTTATATCATGTTAAGAATTAACTCAACCAAAAGTTTAACCTGATAATTGAAAACCCAAGATTGATTTTATGCTCTAACATTGACATTGTCCAAAGCAACTAAACAAAAAGTGCTAGCCGATAGTGTGAGTAAATAGATGTATATATTATATATATACTTTGTATATACTTAAGTATACTTGTACACTTGTAGACATACCTAGAGTATACTCTTGTACATACATATATATATATTGGTGTGTAACAGTAAATGAAATACAACACACTATTCTATTTAGCTTCTCTCTCTACATTTTATATTCTCTGATTTCTATCTCTCACTATAACAAACTTAAGCTCACAACAATGGTGATGATGAGATCCATGGAAGTCTGATACCAGACTTCATATGGTATCATTCGCATAGGTTTTCGATCCTTCACCGCGTTCCTTTCCGCTGCGTCTTGCTTTTCACTGCATTTTCTTGTCACTGTTCTTCGTTTTCGATTTCGGTATTCTCTTCTCCTTCTTCGCTTTTTTTTTCGTTTCGTGCCGTTTCTACTATTGTTTTCGTCAGTTTCTTGCTGTGTTCTTCCTCTTTTGCTCCTTGTTCTTCTTTTCCCCAAATCAATTTCTTAATTAGGTCTTTTTCTGTGTCACCTTCAAACCAAAACAAAAACAAAAAAAAAATACAAAACCAAAACACATAAACATTCGATTCTCTTTAATTCTTCTTACAATGCCTGATTCTGAGATTGAACAATCTTCTTCTGTTTACGATCATCTCGATGATCCTTTGTACCTCTCTGCTTCGGATCAACCTACACTTCAGCTTGTTTCTCCTCAGTTTTCTGGTGACGATTTTGTGACTTGGAAACGTGACATTTATCACACACTTCTTGCTAAGAATAAGGAAGGTTTCCTTGATGGCTCTTGTAAGCTTCCAGCTAAAACAGATAAGAAGTATCATCAATGGATCCGTGTCGATTTGACTGTGAAGAAGTGGATTCTTAACTCTATTGTCAAGGACATTCGTGATTCACTTCAATTTGCTGCAAGTGCTAAGATCCTTTGGGACGAGATCATTGATAGGTATGGTCAATCCAATTATATTGAAATTTATCGAGTGAAGAAGCACATCAATTCTCTGGCACAAGGTAATTCTTTTGTGGTTGAGTACTACAGTGGTCTTAAGCGTTCTTGGGAGTTACTTGATGAATTGGATCCCTTACCATTGTGCAATTGTGGTGCAATTGATGCTTGCACTTGTTCCATGCTTAAGAGGCAAGTCACTAGAGAAGTGAATGCAAAATTGATTCACTTTATGATGGGATTGAATGAATCCTATGAATCAGTTACCACGAATCTTCTCTCCTCTGATTCTCTTCCTGCTTTAAACAAGGCTCTTGCCTTGTATCAGAAGATTGAGTCCAAGAAACTCACTCCACACTCTCTTGATTCTTCTGAAATCACTGCTTTCACTTCTTTTCAGCCCCAGGATCCTGCCTCTTCTCATAAGAAACCTAAATTTTCTTCTGGTGATTCTTCTGAGGTTAAAGAATGTAGCTATTGCCACTATCTTGGTCATACAAAGGCTGAGTGTTTCAAACTCAATGAGTGTGTTCACTGTGGAAGAAGGGGGCATGCTAAGGAGAACTGTTTTAAACTGAAGTATGGCTCTAATTTCAGAGGAGGCTACAGAGGAAGGGGCAGGAACAATTCTTATAATACTAGAGGGGGTTCTATTCCTAAGAGAGGTGCTAACACTGCTGATGTTCTAGACTCTTATGTTTCTACTGATCCTCTGTGTGAAGATATATGCAGGATTATACTCCTCAGGCTGATGGTTCCTCTTCTTTTGATCCATCCATGATGAGTGGACTTGTGAATTCTGTGGTTGAGCAAGTCATGAGGGTGATGTCAGACAAGAACAAACCTCCTGTTTCTTCAGCTAACTTTGCAGGTACTATCACTGCACCTGTGCTCTCTGCTTTTCAGACTTCTATTGTGAATGATTGGATTATTGACACTGGGGCATCAGATCACATGACCTCTAATATTTCTCTGCTTTATAATCTTCAATCTTTTTCCAGTCCTGTACTAGTTGGCCTCCCTGATGGTTCAGTTAAGTCTGTCCAGAAATTTGGTGATTGTGTTTTGACACCTGCTATTATCCTCCATAAAGTGCTACTGGTTCCTGACTTTAAACATAACCTACTTTCTGTTGGACGTTTTGTGGCCTCTTCTCCTCAGACTGTGGTGTTTAATGATCATGAATGTGTGTTCCAGGACCCTTCAAGTGATAAGCCACTGGCCATCTGCAGGAAGGAGGGAGCACTTTATTGGTTTAGGTCCTCTCAGCATAATACTAGTACTATTTTTCCTACTGTTGCTTCTAATCTTTGTAGGAATATCAAACACGATATAACTACTAAAATGTTAATCATATTAACATGCCCAAGATTATACAAAATGACATTAATATGAATTACAAAAGAATAGAAATAACCTTTCTAATTCTTCGATGAACGGCCTAAGAACCTCCTAAAACGTACCCAAATTACGTTTATGAAACCAATATTCAAAGTAGAATATCTCTTATTAGTTGCACCCAAAACGCCTCATGAAATGCCTTGAGTTTATGCTAGAAAACGATTGCATATATTACAATTAATATATGAAATATTGTTTTGGAAATTTAATGAGTGAAATTATGAGAATTAATTTCTCTCTTTTTCGCTCCTTGCCCAGGGTGCACTTACCATACATACATCCTCATTTTCTTCATCTTATATAGACTTAGAATATGAATGTTTCATGGAAGTTTAAAGGGTCAAAATTATGGAAGTTTAAAGAGTAAATTAGGAAGATTAAAAGGTCAATTTTAATCAACCATTTATCACTAAAATAAAAGAAGCTAAAACAACATATATACATACACATTTACACGACATACTTGTATAGTGTGTGTGTGTGTATTTTGTTCTTAGTATTTTAAATGTACAATACATGTAAAATCATATGTATAATATGTATTTAATTAATTGATTATCGTATAATACAATAAATTAAATAACATAACTTATAGCAACATTTTAACTATAAATATCAAATATATTTATAATATAAATGTAGCTCATAACTATTATACATATGTGACTTAACACTTAATCCAGCTCATCTAGGTGAATTAACATTTAATTCAGCTCACCCACTAATTTATGTAATAATCTATTTAATCATATTAAATAATTATTCGTATACATTTCCAACTTTCTAACTGTTTAGACATATTTAAGGCATCAATGTAATCACATTACATTTCATAAAGTCGTCCTATAGGTGTCGAGGTAAGGACCGGTGATCACCGCCATCTATATGGCCGTAACGTCAAACTTTCTAGCAAAGCCAATTCTGGAGATATCGTTAATCGGTGATTTTAAATACAAGTATCCTTTGTGATCCTGTAAGAGATTTAATAAATTAATCACACTAGCTGTGGAGGACACTAGCTCAACAATCTCCCACTTGTCCTACAAGTGCTCGTGTGTGATTAACGATTCTCATATCCATATAAATCTCCCTCGATGGTAGACATATTTGCAAAGTCGTACTTTCGCAAGGTCGTATCTATCAAGTGATCGTATCAAGAGTGGTTTCCTCGACTAGGGAGCAACTAACTGATATACAAATGTATTCACAACATTCGAGCATGGCCATGCATTTGATTCTTACTCCTCAGGTGGCCACGAGATTAAAAATATTGATAAGATTGGATATTTTCCTTGACTCGAATCTTGCAGATTAAAGCACAGTATGAAATGACCCAGAAAAAATCTACTCGGCCTCTTTTTACGGTGCGACCATGAGAAAGAAACCAAAGTCACCCAAGCGCCGCTTATCTCAAAGCGATCGGCAGTCAAAAGAATCGACTCTAGGAACACAATGATGAGCGTCCTATCCACGACCAGGCACAATATGCGTACATTTAGGACTTCATTTAAGTGGTCACTATGTCCTACGCAGTATCCTCTATACCTCGCATATGTGTTTGATCAGACATCACATGTCCTTATGGTTATTGAACCTACCATCAATCAACCCACAATCTAATCACCTAGAGTTATCAGCTCATGTTGGTGATTATGGACAAAATATATATAAAGTAAATCAGTTCACTCAGTGGAGTTCAATATTGTCACACAATCCACATGAAATACGATATATAAAGAAATAATTTAATGATTACAAAGTAGTAGTTTTAACAGATACATTATCTAAAAACAAACTAATGAAAATCAGGAACACTCTTCAGTCCCATTGATACAACATGTTCAACATGTTTATTGTATGACAATGACTTCGTGAGAGGGTCCGCTATGTTGTCATCCGTGACAACCTTGCAAATCTCTATCTCCTTTTGCTCCACGTAATCTCGTATCATATGAGCCTTCATGACACATGTCTAGACTTATTGCTAGATTTAGGCTCTTTAGCTTGGAATATGGCACCACTATTATCACGATAAGCGTTGATCGGGTCATTCGCACTAAGGAACTACCATTAGTCCTTGTAGGCGACGCATCCGTATTGCCTCTTTATTTTGCCTCGGAAGGCTGCGATATACTCGGACTGTAGTGGAATCTGTGGTGATTGCTTGGAACTTTTCCAACTCAGCTGCCGCACCATTAAGTGTAAGCGAATGGGATTGAGACTTAGAATCATCTCTATCCGTTTGGAAACTAGCATCTGTGAAACCTTTTGCACATAACTCTTTGTCTCCACCATATACTAACATCGATTCTTAGTTCTTCTCAAGTACTTAAGGATGTTCTTAACAAAGATCCAGTGACTTTCACCTGGATCCTTTGGTAACGACTCGTCATACTAAGTCACGAATGCCACGTGCGGGCGTGTACACATCATAGCATACATAATCGATCCTACGGTAAGGCGTATGGAATTCGATTCATGCGCTCTATTTCTTCTGGTGATTTAGGTGATTGAGTCTTACTTAAATGCACCCCATGAACCATCGGAAGATTACCCCTTTTTGAGTTCATCATACTGAACCTCTCAAGAATTTTATCTATATAAGATTCTTGACTTAACGCCAACATTCTCTTGGATCTATCTCTATAGATTTGAATACCAAGTATTCTCTGTGCCTCACCTAAGTCTTTCATCTGAAAATGATTCTTTAACCATTCTTTTACAGAAGAAAGCATAGGAATGTGATTCCCTATCAACAGTATGTCATCGACATACAAAACTAGGAATGTAATATAGCTCCCACTCGATTTAACATATAAACATGGTTCCTGTTGATCGTTTAAAACCATATTGTTTAATCACTTGGTCAAATCGATGATTCCAACTCCTCGATGCTTGCTTAAGTCCATAAATGGAGCAGCTTAAGTTTGCATACTTTCTTAGGATATTTTGGATCCGTGAAGCCTTCGGGTTGTATCATGTACAAGTCCTCGTCTAAATAACCATTTAAGAAGGCGGTCTTCACATCCATTTGCCATATTTCATAATCATGAAATGCAGCAATCGCTAAGATAATCCGGATAGATCGAAGCATGACGGCGGTGCAAAGATATCATCGTAGTGTAAACCTTGCACTTGGGTGAAACCTTTTACAACAAGTCGTGCTTTATAGACATCTGGTTGTCCACCTAGTGAACGTTTTATCTTATAAATCCATTTGCACTGAAGAGGTCTCACCTTTTCAGGCAAATCAACCAGATCCCATACCTCGTTCTCGTACATGGAGTCTATCTCGGGTGCATGGCTTGAAGCCATAGCCAGTCGAGAACTAGTCATTGCACCTTTGTAGGTAGTCGGTTCATTACTTTCAAGTAATAAATCATCTCTATTTCCTTCTTCAACGATACCAATGTATCGATCAGGAGGATAAGAGATTCGACTTGACCTCTTAGGTTCGCGAGAATAGTTCTCGCGATGGAGGTTGATGGAATATCTTCCTCCATCACATGTGCGATGTGCAGTTACGAGATTTCGACAACTCAAAAACCCTATTACTCTTGTTATTCGTGATAAATTCTTTCTCCAAGAATTTAGCACTAAACTGCAACAAAAACTTCGTTGTTCATTGGTGAATAAAAGTAATGACCAAACATTCCTTTTGGATATCCCACAAAGTATGTTTTGACCAGGTGTGGGCCTAGCTTATCGTCAGGTCTCCACTTAACGTAAGCCTCACATCCCGAGCAGAATAAAAGACAAATCGGGAACTTTTCCTTTCCACATCTCATATGGGGTTTTGTGCATCGCTTTAGTCGGACTTCGGTTTAGAATGAGTGCAGCAGAATTTAGAGCAAACCCCCACAATGAATCCGGTAAAACCGTGTGACTCATCATGGAGCGAACCATGTCTAATAAGGTCCGATTTCTCCGTTCGGACACACCATTCAATTGTGGTGTTCCCGGTGGAGTTAATTGTGATACAATGCCACAATCCTTTAGGTGTTGATCAAATTCATTAGATAAATATTCACCACCACGATCTGATCGTAATGCCTTTATTTTTCTATCTAATTGGTTCTCAACCTTATTTTGAAATTCCTTGAATTTCTCAAAAGATTCACTTTTATGTTTCATCAAATAGATATACCCATATCTACTTAAATCATCAGTAAAAGTGATGAAATATCTATAGCCATCTCGTGCTGTGACAGACATTGGTCCACACACATCGGTATGTATTAGTCCTAGTAGGTCACTGGCTCGCATTCCAATACCTTTAAAGGATATACGAGTCATTTTTCCAATGAGACATGATTCACAAGTACCAAATGATTCATAGCCAAATGGTGAAATAATCCCATTCTCAATGAGTTTCTTTACTCGTTTTTCATTTATGTGTCCCATTCGACAATGCCATAAATACGTTTGATCTTTATCACCTAATTTAGCCCTTTTATTATCCACATGATATATATCTTGCGTTTGATCTAGAACATAAATACCATTCATGGAAAACGCTTTACCATAAACAACATCATTTAAAGAAAAAGTACAACAATTGTTCTTAATGATAAATGAAAAACCATAAACATCCAACATGTTAACGGAAATAATGTTCTTTGACAAACTAGGAACATAATAACAATTATACAAACAAAGTTCCAAACCACTAGGTAAAAACAAGATGTAAGTTCCAACAGAAACTGCAGCAACCTTTGCTCCATTCCCAACACGTAAATCAACATCGCCTTTAGCCAGACGTCTTACGTCCCGGAGGCCCTGTAAGTGATTACAAATGTGAGAACCACATCCAGTATCAAATACCCAAATAGAGGAACTCGCATGATTAATTTCTATCATGTGAATATTAGACGATATACCTTGAGCTGTCACACGTCCAGCTTTTATGTCCTCGAGGTACTTAGGACAATTCCTTCTCGATGCCCAGGCTGGGCAATGGTGACATTTTCCCTTTTTCTTTGCTCTTCTTGCCTTTTGGGTGACTTGACTCCCGGGACCACTCTTGGGTTTAGGTGACCTTTCTTCTTGAGCGTGGTCGCTTAACATTCGAGGCTGACATGTGCCTTTCCCTTTCCCTTAGGCGTATCACAAGAACATCTTTCTTGTGACTCACTCAAATTAAGATCTTTCTCGGCTTGCACAAGCGAGAGAATGAAGTTCGTGAAGACTCTTCTTCATATCATTCATGTTGTAATTCACCCTAAAGCGAGTGAATCCATCATGAAGTGAGTGTAGGATACGATCAATAATGATTGACTCTTGATCTTGCAACCAAGAGCTTACAATCTTTCCACATTCTCAATCATATTAAGCATGTGGTATTAACGAGTTGGCCGCTTTGCGACAGCCTCGAAAGAAGCGTCTGATTGCATCATACCCAACAATTCTGAGCTTGTGAGAATTCGTTAGTGAGGAGTGAAAATACGATTTGCACCTTGGGAAATAAAGCGGCGTTGCAAATGTGAATCCATTGCATATATGAGCACGTTCTTAATCGCGCTGACTCTCGCACAAACTCATCATATGTAGTTCGTTGAGTTCGATTCTAGCGATGAGTTCGGTAGGAATCGGCTCCATGAGATACTTCGCTTTTAAAATGCTGCGATGGCAAAGATTTCTTCAATGCCGCCTCCCATTCGGCGAAGTTACTACCATTTGCTTTGAGACGATAGTTTTGGTTGTAGGAGACATGGTCCATAAAGGAACGCAACCATGACTCCCTAGTTAAGACGGCACTTGGGCCGGGGGTAGCATTATTATCAGCCATAATTAAGCAGAAATAGCAACAAATATATCTACAATATAAGAAGATAAAACAAACATAAGCAATCATCAAAATTTAATGTGTCTATTTGAAACATGTAAATAAACTAATTGCATTTATATAATTGATCTCACTCAAGAATTATATAAATGATTCCAAGACTCAAATTTCAATAAATCGATAAGTCAACTATTTGACCAATTCTTAACCTTTTAAAAATTCTTGGTTCATAAATTTCTCAAATTTATTAATAGTCCATTTCAATTCCCACATATTAGTGAAAACCAAATGTTGAGTTCAACTAACATCGACATCCACTACTTACCCAAGGTAGAAGGGGTACACATGGATTTAACAACAGGTCCTATATGCCCACCGACGAACAAGGGATTCATAATGATTCGATTTAGAAAGACTATATCTCAATTTTAATAGTTTAAGAGTGAGATCTCATCATCCATTAAAAACTCATTTAAGTGAACAATTTTAGGTGAGTTTAAGTGAATGATGACTTGTTAAAACATCATATGTTTAAATTAAATTATCTAGCGCGTGAGAATGAATCATTATTCATTCTTTTAGGTGGTTTGATTTTAGGCGGAATATGACGAAAAACATAAATCAAACAGACATATAAAACCTAGTGTGGCCTATTAAAAAAAATACAAATCGGAATCCAATCAAATTGGACCCTATATCTTTACAAAATGGAATCCTTTAAAAAGGACCCTTTCTCCAAAAATAGGCAAGGCTCCATATCCTTCGTCTTGGAGCACCATAACAATGGCAAATCTTCAATCTCCTCTTCTTTTATCATTAACTATTACATTGTAAATCTTATTTACATATAATCTATGAAGAAAAAAAATTACAAGGTGGAGACGTGAAAAATCCCAAAATTACATTTCCATCATTACGAAAATGCAATTAAAATAATAAAACTAAGGCCACACTAGATATAAAACGCAATTAAAATAAACGCATTCATCATCAAAAATCAATAAATGTCATACATCCGAATGCATGAAAAAAATAGCAAACCACCTATTTTATGTTTAAGTGAAAATTTCATAAAAATTCACCCATCTGCATAAAAAGCAATTATGTCATACATAAATTCATATAAAAAAAATTAATTCAGCATATCATATATAATGAATCAATTCCATAATTATTTTAAACTGTTTTAAAATAAATAGTATCACATACAATTTGATATCATAAACAATTTTATGACAATTAAATTAGGTTTTTCTAAACATAATCAATTTGACAATTTAAGTAAAAAAAAATGAATTAATCTTATTAATTTCATTTAATTCAATTCCTTAATTGTAAATGGTACACCTTAAAAGCATGAACTAAAACTTCTAAACTGATTTAGAACACCTATAATTAGTTGTCACTAATTCATGGTGATTTTAGTTCATAAT
The DNA here is from genome assembly GCA_023091065.1 of Dianthus caryophyllus. Classification (NCBI taxonomy): domain Eukaryota; kingdom Viridiplantae; phylum Streptophyta; class Magnoliopsida; order Caryophyllales; family Caryophyllaceae; genus Dianthus; species Dianthus caryophyllus. The sequence goes on along the minus strand of CM041525.1, from coordinate 7,735,145 downwards.
TGTGGTCATGTGCTAATTAACTTTAACTTTAATCATAACCCTTTATGAATAAAACCTTATAAATCATTATACAATGAAATAAAATCATTTTTATTTTGACAAAATTTTGTACATTCTGGAACACTTCCAGAATACCAAAAGTGAAGAGTTTGGTCAGAAAATATTTACTAATTATTTTATAACAAAAACATACGATTCTATTGATTTTATCTCATAAAATCAACAAAACGTCCACAACAGTGAAGAAAAATCCCAAATTTATACGTGAGCATCCTCTTAATGTATAAAAATATTGGTATAAAATTCATGTCCAGAAAACAAAGTTTACAATATTTTCGACATTAAAAAGCATTTTATACCGATTTTAAACAAAAAAAGAATAAAAATACAAAACTCAAGATCTGATTTTGAAACTTTACATGCAGAAAGTATAAATACGAATTATCACTGTGTAAAAATTTCGTGACCAGAATCGAAATATAACTATTTATAGTCATTATTTTATCACAAAACACAATTTTTGACACGGTTTTGTATAAAAATCAATTTAATTAGCAAACAAATTTCAAAAAAATACGAAATTTGACCAGTAGCTTCAAGAGACCAGAAAATTTGCATGCTATAAAAATCTCGTGTTAAAACCATTTTTAACATTATTTACGGATTTTATCATATTTATTCTCAATAAATACATAAAACCTCAAAAACAACAAAATAAATTCGTAACCAAATTAAAATCATTTTGAGCCTAATGCTCTGATACCACTTGTAGGAATATCAAACACGATATAACTACTAAAATGTTAATCATATTAACATGCCCAAGATTATACAAAATGACATTAATATGAATTACAAAAGAATAGAAATAACCTTTCTAATTCTTCGATGAACGGCCTAAGAACCTCCTAAAACGTACCCAAATTACGTTTATGAAACCAATATTCAAAGTAGAATATCTCTTATTAGTTGCACCCAAAACGCCTCATGAAATGCCTTGAGTTTATGCTAGAAAACGATTGCATATATTACAATTAATATATGAAATATTGTTTTGGAAATTTAATGAGTGAAATTATGAGAATTAATTTCTCTCTTTTTCTCTCCTTGCCCACGGTTCACTTACCATACATACATCCTCATTTTCTTCATCTTATATAGACTTAGAATATGAATGTTTCATGGAAGTTTAAAGGGTCAAAATTATGGAAGTTTAAAGAGTAAATTAGGAAGATTAAAAGGTCAATTTTAATCAACCATTTATCACTAAAATAAAAGAAGCTAAAACAACATATATACATACACATTTACACGACATACTTGTATAGTGTGTGTGTGTGTATTTTGTTCTTAGTATTTTAAATGTACAATACATGTAAAATCATATGTATAATATGTATTTAATTAATTGATTATCGTATAATACAATAAATTAAATAACATAACTTATAGCAACATTTTAACTATAAATATCAAATATATTTATAATATAAATGTAGCTCATAACTATTATACATATGTGACTTAACACTTAATCCAGCTCATCTAGGTGAATTAACATTTAATTCAGCTCACCCACTAATTTATGTAATAATCTATTTAATCATATTAAATAATTATTCGTATACATTTCCAACTTTCTAACTGTTTAGACATATTTAAGGCATCAATGTAATCACATTACATTTCATAAAGTCGTCCTATAGGTGTGACCGATAAGGACCAGCTGATCACCGCCATCTATATGACCGTAACGTCAAACTTTCTAAAGAAGCCAAATTCTGGATATATCGTTAATCAGCTGATTTTAAATACAAGTATCCTTTGTGATCCTGTAAGAGATTTAATAAATTAATCACACTAACTGTGGAGGACACTAGCTCCAACAATCTTTGTAAGAACTACTCTACATTTCATACTTTACATGCAAGGCTAGGTCATTCTTCTGTGGCCAAACTAAGACATGTGCTAGACTATAATGCTAAAGGAATTTCAGATTTTTATTGTGAAACTTGCATTCTCTCTAAACTTCATACTTTACCTTTTCCTAGAAGTACTTCTTATGCACCTACTCTCTTTGCCCTGGTTCATATGGATGTTTGGGGTCAATATAGGAAGGCTTCTAGGACTGGTGCTAGATATTTTCTCACCATTCTTGATGATCATTCTAGAGCCACTTGGACTTATCTTTTCCAAACTAAAGATCAAGTACCAAACTTAATCAAGGGTTTCTTGGCTTATGTGGAAAATCATTTTGGTACCACTGTTAAGACTATTAGAACTGATAATGGTTCTGAATTCTTTCAAACCACTTGTCATGAGTTGTTTAGATGCAAAGGCATTCTGCATCAGAGGTCTGTGGTTGAGAGACAACAACAGAATGGCAGGGTTGAAAGGAAACATAGGCATCTTATTGAGACTGCCAGGGCCTTAAGGATTCATGCTGGTCTTCCCATTTCTTATTGGGGTGACTGTGTACTCACTGCAACACATCTCATTAATAAGATGCCTACACCTCTGTTACAATGGAAAACTCCTTTTGAATTGCTGTTTGGAGTGAAACCAGATTACTCAGAGCTTAGGGTTTTTGGTTGTCTTTGTTTTGCAAATATCCCTGGGAAAAACAGGGACAAATTTGCTCCTAAGGGCAGGAAGTGTGTCTTTATTGGGTATCCTTTTGGTCAGAAAGGCTACCTGTTGTTGGATATTTCCCAGAGAACTACCTTTGTTAGTAGGGATGTAATTTTTAAGGAAACTGAACTTCCTTATAAAACAACACCTCCCACAGTCTTAGATGACTTGTTGAACACTTCCTCTTCTCAGCAGCCTACCTTCTCTGATCCCTATATTCCTCATGTGGAGCCTCTCACTGTCACTCCACATTCTTCTCCATCTACTACTCAACTCACTGATCCTTCCTCCACTTCCTCTTCTGATGATCCTCATCATACTTCAGGAGCTGATTCTTCCACAGATCCACATCATACTTCAGGAGGTACACTCTCTGCTTCCCCTTCTCAGTCCTCATCATCACAAGGAGCTGATTCTTCCACAGATCCACATCTTGATTCTTCTCCTATGGATGCTATTTCACATGATTCCCCTAGAAGATCAACTAGATCTAGGGTTCTTTCTTCCAGGCTCACTGGTTTCCATATTCCTGTGAAACTCCCTGTGCAAGGTGAAGCTTCTCACTCCACTGTGCTTCCTTTTTACAGAAACTGCATTCCACACCCTCTCTCTGATTTTGATTCTAATTACATTGCTTCCCTGCATCATGTTTTGGCCGAGTTTGAACCAGCCTCTTATTCTCAAGCTCAGTCCCACCCTTCTTGGGTTCATGCCATGGCACAGGAAATACAAGCTCTAGAATCTAATGATACTTGGGTTTTGACTGATCTTCCCCCTGGTAAAAAGGCCATAGGTTCTAAGTGGATTTTTAAAATCAAGCACAGGGCTGATGGCACAGTGGAAAGATACAAGGCTAGACTAGTGGCTAAGGGGTACAATCAAGTGAAAGATAGGGATTATAAGCACACCTTCTCCCCTGTGGCAAAATTTGCTACTGTCAGGATTGTCTTAGCCCTAGCAGCTTCAAGAAATTGGCCTTTGTATCAGCTTGACATTAACAATGCTTTTTTGCATGGTTTTCTTGATGAAGAGGTGTATATGACACCACCTGAGGGCTACACTAAAGCTTCTCCAGGCCAAGTGTGTAGACTCAATAGGTCTCTGTATGGCCTTAAACAGGCCTCTAGAAAATGGAATTTAGAGCTCACTAAATTCCTTCAATCTCATGGTTTTATACAGTCCAGACAGGACTATTCCCTGTTTACAAAAATCTCTGCTGATGCTACTACTTATACTCTGGTCCTTGTCTATGTTGATGATGTCCTTCTTACTGGCAATGATGTTTCAGAAATTCAGCTTGTGAAACAGGGACTTGATAAGGCTTTCACCATTAAGGATTTGGGTGAATTGAGATATTTCTTGGGTCTTGAAATAGCCAGAAATGAGTCTGGTATTCTTTTGAATCAAAGAAAGTACATCTTGGACATTCTCACTGATTTGGATATTGAGGATTGTGGAGTTGTGAATTTTCCATTGTCTAAAGGTTTAAAACTTTCCCCAGATGTTGGTGATTTACTTGACAGACCAGAAACTTATAGGAGACTTATTGGTAGGTTATTATATCTCAATTTGACAAGACCTGATATTTCCTATAGTGTTCAGCATCTGAGTCAGTTTCTTGCTCAGCCCAGAAAACCATACTTACAGGCTGTCATCCATGTTGTTAAATATCTCAAGAACCTTTGTAAATCTTTGGGCTCTTTACTCCTCCGCTTCTTTGTTTTGTTATGGCATATAGTGATGCAGACTGGGGGCAATGTGCTTTCACCTCCAGGTCATTAAGTGGCTACTGCATCTTCTTGGGGACTTCTTTGGTCTCTTGGAAAACAAAGAAGCAAAAAACTGTTAGCAAAAGTTCAGCAGAGGCAGAGTATAGGAGCATGTCCTATACCACCTCTGAGATTGTGTGGGTTGTGAATTTGTTGAGAGAGCTGCAAGTCCAGGTGGATACACCCATTCCCTTGTATTGTGTCAATAAAGCAGCAGAGCATATAGCACACAATCCAGTTTTTCATGAAAGAACTAAACACCTTGACATTGATTGTCATTATGTTCGAGACAAACTCCAAGAAGGCCTTCTTCTTCCTCAACATGTTAGATCAGCCAATGAGTTGGCTGATATTATGACAAAGGCGCTTGGAGGTCAGCAACACCATTACATTTCTTCCAAGCTTGGTCTACATTTCCTCAATGATAGTCAAGCTTGAGGGGGGGATGTGAGTAAATAGATGTATATATTATATATATACTTTGTATATACTTAAGTATACTTGTACACTTGTAGACATACCTAGAGTATACTCTTGTACATACATATATATATATTGGTGTGTAACAGTAAATGAAATACAACACACTATTCTATTTAGCTTCTCTCTCTACATTTTATATTCTCTGATTTCTATCTCTCACTATAACAAACTTAAGCTCACAACAATGGTGATGATGAGATCCATGGAAGTCTGATACCAGACTTCATAGATAGTTTTAGACGTGAGAGGTGGTGAGGCTCAAACTTGTATGACTATTGCTAACAAAATTATAATAATATACTTTGTATTAGAAACCAATTCAACCAAAAATTAACGATTTCATAAAAAAAAATACCAAAAAAAAAAAGTCAAACCCATAGTAGGAGGTTAAAGATCAATTTTTACTCTCCAACAAACATTTTACTAACTCGGTAATGAAGATATAAAATGTGCTATTTAGAGACGACTATTTTTCTAATCCTATTGCATTAGCTGGGTCTATTATCATTAATATTTTCTTGACTGAACAAGTAATCGTAAACTCTTCAATGAAACACACCCAAGACATAGTCAGTTACAAATAAACTCTCAATCCTAAGAACGTCTTATAAACATTTTCTTAGCCTTTGAAGATTAAACATAATTTTATCCAAAATTTATAAGGTACTAGTATAAAATGCAGATTACTTCTCATTAATTATAAATTGAAATCAATACGTCATCTCCACCTTAAGACGGACTGTCATTCGCTTGTCTGTCAGATTAGTGGCTCTTCAGCTACTAAGCATTTTAATAGGGTCCTGTTAGATGACATTAGTTGTAGTGCTTCGTTTTTTCATTGTCTTTTTGTTTCTTTCTGTGTTCGGTCGGAGGTTAAGGAGGCACATAACTTAGCTAAAGTTATGTGTAGACCTTAGGCTCAGATCTACTACTGCCAAAAAAAAAAAAAAAAAAAAAAAAAAGAAAAAAGACAAATTTAAAACAATATAAAATATAAATTCTACCCGTATACGAGTAATGTTTTAAAATGATGCCATCCTCCACGTTGTTATAATTGATGTCACTCGTCGACTCGTCGTCCTAATACAACTCACACAAACATAAATAGGAATTATTAGTGTATAATTCACCCCCAAAAATAGGTGTCAGAAATGCATAATAATTTTGCAGATGCCAGAAATATATGATTATGAGCAACTAAAATTGCCAGACTATACAAATATTAATGACGCAGTTTCCATCCACCTTGCACTTTGATTTTACATTTAATTAATTAATTCAGACATAAATTCAAGACCTTCTGTATTATACCACTTCATTTTTTTCTTATTTAAAGTATTTTTGACATGCCCACTAATCACTACTCGTAGTATTGATCTTGAGAAACTTCTACGAAAATTATTTAACCAAATTTACGTAATTTACGCCTGACTGCACGCTTACACTTGGATTTTATTATCTTTCTTTTATTTTTGAATTCAAATAGTAATCAGTAATGACTAATGAGTCATAATTATCAAATCATGGTTTCATTCTCAAAGCGAAGCTACGTCGAGATTAGGTGTTTAGTGGGCATTCCAGGTTGATGGTTGACTCTAATAAAGGTCTAGTCTTAAAGAAGACGGTTTTTATTAGACCATTTTTTTACCTACATTTAAATGTATAAGTGTATAACTATTAAGGGGGTGTTTGGTTGTGCAAAAGCAAAGGGAAAAAGCATTATACATCAAGAGTTCTTACTCAAAAGACATGTTTATCACAAGAGTTAGGGCATGTTCTCCTCATCTTAAGTTTTTTTCTAGTTCAGAAAATTTCAGAAAATTTCAGATAACTTAAGAAAACTTCAGATTACTTCAGACAATTTCAGAAAACTTCAGATTACTTCAAAAAACTTCAAATTTCTAAATAAATAAATTAACTAATAATAATAATACCTAAGTTATATACTCCGTATAACATTAATGTTATTAATAATAGTGGTAACAATACCATTAACAATAATAATTATAATAATAATCATAATAATTTGAATAAAAATAAGATCAATCTAAAACCATTTTATTGCAAATCATAATTAAAAAAATTAGTTCAAATTAAATATATAAACTGTTAATCAAATTTTCATAAATATTTATCAAATATTAAAGAATAAAATGCTAAAAATTATTATTATAGACCAGGTGAGTAAGGATGCAGCTCCGTGGACCGCTCGTCGGGCCGAGATGAACCCAGGTTTGGTGAATTTTAGTTGAATGGCAAAATTTGAGTGTGTGTTGATTTCCACGACTTCAACGAAAGAGCTTTACAAGCAGCATTACTCTTCTTCACTCAATACAAACAAATTAAATATAATTATTAATTAAATATTAGTGGAAAAAGTGCATATATATATAAAGATTTGAATAATCATGGTAATACAAAGATTTACTATAACTAAGGGAGTAAGAAGATTGTATCTGAGGTGCCTACTAATTTTTTGTAATTTTGTATTTCCATTTAATAATAATAATAATAATAATAATAATAATAATAATAATAATAATAATTTCATATTATTTAAAAAAACTTCAGAAAACCTCAGAAAATTTCAGACAACTTCAGATTATTTCAGAAAATTTCAAATAACTTCAAAAAACTTAAGATTGGTTCAGAAAACTCCAGACGAAGAGAACATGCCCTTACTCTAAAATGGGCTAAAACTAAATAAGTGACACTTTTTTCACACTGGTATAAAAAAAGACATGTCTATCACAAGAGTTCCTCGAAAATAAAAGAGTTATTTTTTGTCTGATTTTTCTAAAACCTACGCAAAATGGTACTTCATATTACTCCTTTGAATAGTCAAGTTCTTATCAACTGTACGAGTGACTGAGCTAGTGGTGGATGCACCTTTAGTTAGATTTCTTTGGGTAAAAATGTTACCAAAAAGGAAACGATAAAAATTGAAAAGAATTATGATAAGGAATGTTATTTTCTATTTTTTTTCAAAATTAAATGTCTAATTTTTAGTTATCGTGACCAATTTTATTGTCATGAAGTCACTAAACACCTCATTTGTGGATCTCATAATAATGTGATACGCATACAATAGTCTTATTTTAAATTTTACCAAAGTTATGACTTTATAATTGATTAAAGTGTCCTCATGACTAGCGGTATTCACCATTCCACTCCAATATCTAAAATCCAGAGATCGGACCACTTATAAGTACACATGGAGCAGACCATTTGGAGGTGGCAATTCGGGTCGTGGGTTGAACCATGGGCCAGCCCATCGTGTCACCACCCAATTTTCTATTTCTGTTAAGATTTAGAATATATAGAACCATGATAATATTATTATGAATTGAGTTATCTCATTATTCAACATAGTGAGACGTATTTATACAAGAGAAGATGGCAACCCAAAAGTCGACCATAAATTACACAATACTTAATACTACTAATACATTAATACCTAGATTTAATTATAAGTCCGTTCATATTACTAATAATAGTCCTAATACCCCCACTCAAACTCATGGTAAGTTAATCAAAATTTCCATGAGTTTGCACAAAATAAAATAAAGGGACATTTAAGATGCACTTGACTTTGGCGGATCTGTAGTAGTGCACGTGTGTGAGGTTTATTCACATGGTACCACTAAACTTTGTAAATATGTAATACGATATCGTTTGTGACGGAAAACAATGACGTTAAGTTTAAAGAAGAATGCACCAATTATGAGTTTAGAGTACAATTAAAGCCACATTATTCCTAAATTAAATGCTATTATGTGTTGATTAATTAGTATAAATTTTGTTGATTAGAGTACAAATAATAGCATTTAATCGAGGAATAATGTAGGTCTAAATGTACCCTAAACTCATAATTGGTGCCTTCTTCCATAAAATTAACGTCGTCAAGTTTTCCGTCACAAAATGGGCATATTGGGCACATGTTCACAAAGTTTAGGGGTACCATGTGAACAAACCTCACACATGGGGTACCATGTGTAATTTGCCAAAATTCGAGGGTACCGTGGGAAATATCCCTAAAATAAAAGTACGTCTTCATCGTCGATCTTCATCTTCATCTTCATCTTGGCAATAGTGGTAAAATAAGTGCGTATAGGACTCGCCAGACAATCTTTAAAATGCGTATAGGACTCGCCAGACAACAATAATGCGTAACTCGCCAGTATACATGAGGGTAACAGCCTACCCAATACGTGCGTATAGGACTCGCCGGACAATAAAGATGTAACTCGTCAGTAAAACTTTTCAGTGCGTAACTCGCCAGTAAAGTAATGTAATACCGCCTTAACGAAGATGAAAATTTTAAATGAAGATAAAAATAGATAATTTGGAATTTGAGGGGTTAGTTTGGGTACGTAACAACTCGCATTTTTTTTTTTTTTTTTTTTTTTTTTTTTTTTTTTTAAATTATGAATTATACCGGTGAATGATGATCATATGCCACGGTCTTAAACGCATACCATCCCTTCAAAATTTATAGGCAGACATCCCAAATATATTTTTCTTTTTGGGAAAAAGAGGACATTACCCACATGATGCGTGGCAACGTTTTCATGAAAGCAGTACACATCTAAATTGTTTTTTTTTTTTTAATTTTTTTTTTATCTCTCGTATGAGTTAATCCCGCCGGTGGACATTAAGATACTGGTCCACCGGCAGGGCAACGGATTCTTTTGTGTTCGGTCCTCAGAAGCCTTCCGGCTTTGATACCATGTTAAGATTTAGAATATATAGAACCATGATAATATTATTATGAATTGAGTTATCTCATTATTCAACATAGTGAGACGTATTTATACAAGAGAAGATGGCAACCCAAAAGTCGACCATAAATTACACAATACTTAATACTACTAATACATTAATACCTAGATTTAATTATAAGTCCGTTCATATTACTAATAATAGTCCTAATAATTTCGCTTATACGGAGTAGTACATATTAATATCAATGTATAATTAATCAAAATTACTTTATAATATGAAATGACTAATAAATCATCAACCTCATTAGAAATGACAAAAGAAGAACATATTCAATCTTTGAACAGAGCATTATTCACACCAAAAATATACTCCGTATAACATACGGTATTTGTACTTTTGTAGTGATTATTAAAACATAGAGGATGCAAAATACAGTAGTTGAGAGCAACTAAAAGCGGAAACAAGCTGAAAATGTGAGTTTGTTCAATGTCATTTTCAAAGTGTCAAGTAATGACTTCATACCATGCACCATGCTTTGTACCCTTAAAGCACCCACCTTTTTTCACCTTATTAGTATTTCAGTGTCTCCATTTAATTTACGAGTAAGGATCCTCTCCATTTCTCAAAAAGAAATGGAGGTCCATTACTTATTAATGGTTGAGATCGATTTTTGTGAAAATCTAAGGGTTATAAATTTTTGATAAAAATAATGTTTTAATGAAGGAGAGAGAAAATATATTAAAATATTGATGTATTAGAGAGGAAATGGAGAGAAAGAAATGGAGAGGATCCAAATTGTTAATTTACGGGTTTCACTATTTATTTATGTAAGCTTTTAGTAACTTTTTGGGGCCCTTCTTATTAAAGGTTCACATTTTGCAACCAACGTCGTACAATACTTTATTTTAATTCAAACTACACAAAAAATAGTCAACAACTCGAGATAAACTTATCTTCTGTTACGACTTACGAGCATGGAAATTTTTTTAAGAGACGAGACACTATTACAAGATGTATAATTAACTAAAATACGACTTCATATACAAATTATTTATCTAATTTATAGTATGAACGCCCATATAGAACAAACTTTAGGTTGAATTTCAAATTTCCCGACCTCATAACCATAAATCATATACTTCCTCCATTCCGTTTGATTCTATACGTTTGACCAAAACACGGTAATTAAGGTAGAAGAAAATCAAGTGGGGTAGATAATGGAATTACTTAAATACCCCTACTTTATTGTTTGCAAGTGGGTTGAGTGGGTATTAGTGAAGGGTATATTGGTCTTTTAGTTTCATAAAGTAGAGACTAAAATAGAAATGTATAGAATTGATTGGAATTTCCGAAAAAGGAATATGTATAGAATCAAATGGAATGGAGGAAGTAGTATACAAATACAAAAGGTACACTGTGCAAGTTATTGCATTACTCTGTACTGTATTATGCGTAAGTGCGCAACAAACTTTTTTGAACTACTACTGTCATATGATATTTTTTCCAAATCACAAATTCTTTGGTGAGACGGTCTTACAATAACGTTATTGTAAAACCTCTCACACAAAGATAGTTTCTGAGTTAGTTGGGATGATTTTTCTTTAATAAACATTAGATTTCACAATGTGAGACAGTCTCACAAGAAACCTACTGTTTTCAAATACTTATAAATTTACTTTTATGATTCAAGGCAGAATGATGACACGCTCCTATGGATGCCACAACATGACTAATAAGAACTTTTTTTTGTTTAGGTCATTGGGTAAATGAAAATACACTAATTCTCATATGAGACAAGTCTCACAATAAGTTTATTTTGAAACCTTCTCACATGAGGGTGGTTACTCTCAATTTTTTTTTTTTTTTTAGAGTAACTTTCATGCATGACTTACGTTATATTAACGTAAATGCAGTGCCTTTACCAAGAACTACTCATGAAAATAATGTGCACATTTTTTTGAATTATAAACATTTCTATTTGAGACAGTATCTTAATAATAAATTTATTATTCGTATAAAACCTCTCATATAAAAAAGAAAAACTTATTTACTGGTTAAATTTTTCACAATGTCGACTAGTTTAACAGAAAATCAACGCTGATTAATACGTCTAAATTTTAAATTGCTAAAGCATAATTTCGGATCCTACAAAACGGGCAAGAGGGAGTCAATGTGAATAGAAATAAACCCGCAAAGCGTTGACTAGTTTGCCCCAATAACAGGGAAACATTAAGCAGCAAGTCGAGGTGAAGTGCGTGATTGTAAGGTGTTAAGGTGTATAATATCACCCTTTTCAAGCATGCACGATCATTACTTATTTTAACTTCCTCGGTTTAAATTACTTCCTTACATACTTTTCCACTCATTCCCCATCATTGTTTGGCTCCAGCTTATTCTTTTCAAATTAATTTAATTTCTTATAAGTTCAATTTCAGTTAGTTAAATTTCATATAAGTTAATTTCAATTTCATATAAGTTAATTTCGAACACATAAGTTAAATTTCACCCTATAAGTTAAATTTATAAGTTCAAATTCTTATAAGTTTAGCTCCTATAAATTCTATTATGTTTTATTTATATATAATTATTATTATTGCATAATATGTTTCTCATATTTTTTTTTTGTGGAATAAAAAAAATTAAGGGTCGAAAATGAAATAAATTGTTGGAATTCAACTTGCTCATTTTGATTTAATCATTTTGAATAAATTAAAAGATTTTAATTATTGTAATCATCATCATCATTACTATAAATATCATTGTTATTATTGTTATTAATTTAATAAATTTTTTCATATTATATTAATATTAATATTAATATTATTATTATTATTGTTGTTGTTGTTGTTGTTGTTGTTGTTGTTGTTGTTGTTGTTGTTGTTGTTGTTATTGTTGTTATTATTATTATAAATTTAACTTCAATAAGTTTTAAATTCTAATAAATTTAACTCCAATAAGTTTCAGCTCCTATAAATTCAAATTTCCTATAAGTCAAATTTCCTATAAATTCAAATTTCACTTTATAAGTTCAAATTTCACTATAAGTTCAAATTCTATGTTCTAAGTTAACAGTACTTTACATTTGTTACTACGGAGTACATGTCTTCTTTATTGTGGGAACTAATAATTACTTGAAATTATATTTCATTATATATATATGTCTATTTCACTCATAACTGCGGTTTAACTACGTAGTAGGTTATAGGAGCCTTTAAGAGATTTAATTGCATGATTTTTAATAATTACGTTTTCACAATGAGTATGAATTGAATGAGATTAAAAAACGCGAGAAAAGTACCTGTTTTGATCATTTGAGCGACATAATACCTGTTAAGCTATCATAAATTTTCACTCCATTATGTCGACCTGAAATGTCACAATTTTTGAATAGATTAACACCGTATGCATTAATTTATTCGCAAAAGATTCATATATACGGAGTCCGACTTTAATTTTCTAAACTTATGTATTAGAACAACAAATTTTAATTCATAAAATAAGGTACTCCGTACTCTATATCATTCAGTTATAAGATAATCCATATAATAATCAATTTCTTTTATTCTTCTCATATCACAATTCACAAACCATCCTATTTCCAATTCCTCAATCAACACACCAACCACTGCACCCTCTTGTTCACTTCGTGATCCCATCAGATCACATAAATATAAAGCAAATAATTCAAAAGTTTAATACAAATTAATATTTTTTCTTAGCAATTACTCCGTAAATGATAGGGATTAGTATTCAGTTACGATTCCAATTCTTTCTTTGTATTACACCATAATTAATCTCTCCACATTATTTCATTCACAAGATTACTAATTTATACGGTGTATAGAACTTGTTGATCATTCAAAAATTCACTTTAATTAAAACAATAAGTCTCTCTTAAGACGGGTTATCCGTCTTAAGCTTAAAACGAGCCAAGTACTCATTCACTTGCACACATAGGACAAAACACTCTACTTTTTCCTACACTTTTTATTTTTGTCTTATTCTAAGTATTTGAGTCGTCTTAAGCTTAAGACGGATTACCCGTTTTATAATAAAAATTTGTATAAATTCCAATACGTGTACTTAATAAACCACAGTACCATACAAATTAAAATGTGTTGTTATAGCACGACCACGAGGGCCCTCACGTATACTAATATATGGGGACAAACGAATCTCTCCGAAATAACGTCCCATAAACCGAAATGGATTTCGGGGCCTCAACTTATTTGTTTTTTTTTTTGTGTGTACCTAACAAGAACTCCATTACTCCATTATACTTTAGTTTGTTGGTACTTTAATGTGCTACGTATGGAGTTTACACTGCAATTTGATTATGCAATGGCACTTTTGGATTTATTGAGCACTTGCATGCTTCAAAATGTGTCTCTATATATGAATGCACATTACCTACAATCCTACGTTCGGACCAAAAACTAAACAAAAAAAAAAGGGTTTTTTTATGGTGTACCCTTCAACTTTTTTGTTTCTATCAGATATCTCCTATTTTTTTCACTTACACTGCACTCCTTAAACTTCATTATCCATTCTCAAGTGACCTAAAGTTACTTAACTGTTAATTAAACACTAACAATCTACATTGCTCTCTCATTTCTCCCTCTTTTTAATATTTTCTTCTAAATTTATGAATTTCAATATTCATGATTATTTTACGATAAAGTAAATCAATAAAGTTTATGACTTTTAACAACAATTTAAAAAAAAAATTATATACTATAGAAAAAAAATGAATAAGGATGAAAAATAGTGAAAAATTAGAAAAAAGGAGATATTTTATAATTTTGAAGGGAAAACATAAAAAATAGAAAAAATAGGAGTTTATTCTAACAGTGTTAGTATTTAGTTAACAGTTTAGTGACTTTAAGTCATCTTATAGAATGAGTAATGAAGTTCAAGGGTACACGGTATAAGGAAAAAAAAATAGGGGTACACGATAGAAAACCAAAAACTTGGAAGAATGGAGGGTACACCGTAGAAAAACCCAAAAAAAAACTAACAATCCTACGGAACCAAAATTTTACGCAAAAATATTTAATTTTACACGTAATGCGTAGTTTTAAAGCTTACTATGACAAGTTATTTGTGACTAAAATATATTCTCTCTCGTTTGTAATGTTCTTCCCACTTTCGATTTTAGCCTCATTTTATTTGTTTTTCTTTTTTCCTTTTTTTGTCTATATCTAGTGGTAACAATGCTTTATGTCCCCAACTTTTTCCCCTACTTTTAAATTTTAATCATCACCACACATTCTTACCTCCTTATTTTTTTACCCCCAAAAAAATGGGAAGATCGTATAAAATGGAAGAGAGTACCCGTAATGCGCACAAAAATTAATAAAGTATAAATAGAAGCCTACAATGATAAGTACTCCGTACAATTTACTTTACAATATGCTCAAAATGAAGGCACATCGTAAATGACTTTCATTGATAATTACTCTTAGTGTAGATATGAACTTACTCCGTCCCATAAGAAATACGGAGTATATAAATATATTTTAAATTCTCAAACAAGACAATGCTATTATATAATGTCTTAAAATGTTTCGAGTAAAAATAATACTATATATAAGTACTTACTTTTAAGAATTTTTTGTGTCCTCATTGACATATAAGCCCTATTATAAAACTGTTGTACCAACAATATACTCTTTAAATATATATGTATAAGTACTCCTATGGTTAACATGTACTCCGTAGAAACAAAAATGTACTCTCTTAATTATGTAGGAACGACAAATCAATGCAATATCATACTCCCTCCATTTCACTCATTTAGCCTCACTTTCCTTTTTCGGAAATTTCACTCATTTAGCTCAATTACTATGTATGATAGCTTTTAACAATGAAAATAATACTTTTATCCCTACTATTACACTCATTTCACTAAAATACCACACAATTTATCTTTAAAAGTGAGACCCATTCAACCAAACTACCAATATTACCCTCAACTTTTTCATTTTCTTAAAGTTTATCAAAAAGGTCAATGGGACTATCTCAATAAAATTAGCGACTGATAAAAATAATCGGAGAATGAGAAGAACATGCCACGAGTCATAGTTACGGCGTAATTTGAAATGTTTGTGCACGTGGTTCAACTAAACAGTTAACACCAAATTTGGGCCCCTACTCACGTGCACTTTCGTTGCTACACATGTGTAGCTGCTCTAGCCAATTTCCTAATTTTGCGGAGCTTCTATTAATACTACTTGTCCTACTTTCCAGCAATTACAGATTATTTGTCTCAAAGGAATATACGACGTTTCAGGTTCAAATTAAAATGTTTTTGTCACTCTTATGGACAAATAAGTCCTTTATTAAATCATCGAAATTCTTAATTACGAAGTACAATTCATCGTATTCATGTTGGGGTAGTAAAGTCGATACACAAATCTACATTTGTAAAAATTTTCTGAAAAAATCGTCTCAACCATAAACATTAACAAGCTTTCAAAAAACCGAAGGTTTACATTTTTTTTGTAATAAATAATGTGATAAATATTGAAAACACATTAAAAAGTTCAAAACTTATTGAAGGTCTAATATTCCTTCCATTCAAATCCAACGGCATCCTTCACTTCGCACACACGTATCGAGATGATTTTAAACGACAATATCTATAGTTAAATTGTGAAAAAATATAAAAATGCAATATTAATGTTATACTTATCAAGACAAATTAAACAAGATCACACATGACTATATTTTTATAATATGTTGCAAATTATTCCGACATTTTTCCACCTACTTGAAGGCTTGAATAATGTCAAAAAGGAGTTGGATGTCCATTTGATTTGAATAGAGGGAGTATATATATTCTTATACATTCATTGTAAATTTGTTTTTATGAAAAAGTAAAGATTATTCTTCATAAGATTTTACTTTTATATGGCTCCCTAAACAAAGCTGGACCGTAAAATTAACAACGCATATCCAATTACAAGGAGATAACAAATAAGTTCATGAAAAAGTGACAAGTTAAGACAACTCTAAGACCACCCCCATCCATGAGTCATGATCTAGTTCATGGAGGGGTGAGTCAAGTTAATCATGCTTAAGTGTTGCAATTAGCATGACTTAGTTTGGTGAATGGTAGCAATTGAGTC